>JAMKQA010006024.1:0-15415 GCA_024699735.1 Posidonia australis | reverse complement strand
CAAAGCCTCCACACAAAATCCTCCTGTTGTCTCACAAAAGAGCCAACCCTAATAAGAGCATTGGATGGCCTTATATAGTGGCTAATCATCCATGACAAAAATGCCCTTATACAAATACAAATATTCAAGACACATTTACATATGTGTTGCAAGTGATAGTTTTCTTCACTACCTGCTTTGACGCCTAGAGTGAGTGTTGGGGGGGCATGAGTGAATCGTGTGGGTTCCCAGCATGGGTGTCTTGTGTGGGTCAACCACGTGATTTGCAGTTCATTATGTATTGTAGTTGTTGCTTGTGATTTTACGTAGTGTTTTCATCGTACTTTTGAGTTAATACTTTTGTGATTTTGAGTAATGTTTCATGTGGAGTTTGGCGTAATGTTTTGTAGTTTTGATTCTTATAGCACTGGTGATAGGCCTAATAATACGTTATGTTTGGACGTAGGACCCATGAGTTTGGACCTGTGAAGTGTGGATTTGAATCCTGAAAATGAGACTCACGAACTTGTAAATCCAATAGATCGGCTCATTTACTGGTTATGGTTTGAGTCAAAAAATATTCAAACTCGTGGACCCCTGGACCTAGTGTATGTATAATATATTATTTCTTGAAAACCCTAAATACTAAGCCTCAAAACTGCCTCCAGCCTCCTCTAAAAATCCACATGATGTCTCAACCAAATCCTACGACAGTCGCCTGCTCCCCCCCTCCCCCACAACCGCCTCCCCCCTCCATTTCATCCTCTTCCTCCCCTCTCTGCTACGTCGTCCTGTCCATTGCCACCACCACCTCCTCCTCCCCGCTCCACCGGTGTCACTGACCATCACCTCCTCCTCCTCCTTTCTCCACTGTATTGTACCATCCATCGTTGCGACCATTTCCTCCTCCCCCCTCCACCTCTCCACCATCGTCGCCAACTGTCACCTCCTCCTCTTTGTTGCCACTACATGTCCTCTCCACTACTGCTACCTCTCTTTATCATCACCTCCTCTTTTTCCATAATTCATGATTTATTTATATATTTTGCACAAGCTTGAAATATTTTAGCCTTGTCTTCTTGTAGTGTTAGTTTATCATAATAGTATGATGTGCTAGTTGTCGTAAGGTGCATTTCAATAACAAGGACATAAGAGTGTTGTTTAACTATCAATGGTTGTACACTTGTCATAAGGATGTACAATTGTTGTATCAGTACCATGTAGGAATTAAGAATATTGTGAGTTTACTATTCTACAACAAAGGCATGAAAAAAAGTGTTCTTTTCTCGTTAAAAATAAGAAAATAATACTCTTTATAAATAACGAGTGACAATGCTTTTAGTGTAATTTTTTCATTACCATGGTTATCTTTTTAGATAGCTACTAAGCACAAGAATTAGGATCGTGAAATTATAACCTATATTGCTTAATGATTTTGACGATCGACAACAAATCTTTCTATTTGTAATTAAAAATCTACCTTCTTCAAAAAAAATAGGCGAGAGGACTCATTAGACTTGAGACCCTGACTCCGACTCAATATTTTCATAGGTCTGAGTCTAGGTCAAGATAGAACTGGCAATGGGTCGGGTCTGGACCCATAAAGTATTGGTCTGGATCATGAAAATGAGATCCATGAACCCGTGGATTCGAACCCGCTAGATCTGTTCATCTACTAGGTAGGGTCTGGATCTAAAAATACCTAGACTTGTAGACCTATGATCCGATTTGTATATAATATATTATAAGTTAAATATAAAGACTAATGTATAATATTTACACTATAAATATAATATATATTATTCTACTATTGAATCTCAATTGAATGACATTGTATTTAGTAAAGTTTATTTGAATCTTGAATCTTGAATGTTGAATGTGCATTTGAGATATATTAGATTTTAGCCTATATAAAGCCCTCCGTGCCATGCGAGATGTAGGGTGAGAATCTGGTGGAATAGAGGAGGTAGTTCATCGATAGAAGGTCAGGTGTGAAGAAGTGTTGCCCTAGTCGAACAAGTGGAAGTGTCAAGACTAGGATGGGTAGTGGAATAAGAGAGAATGGTGGTCAAAGTAAGTGTTTGGGGAAAAAGAGATAGAAAGAGAAATCTTAATCAGTTTTGTTAGAGGAGAGAGTGTCGACTTGAGTATTGCGATCGATGGGAGGAGAGTATTGGTGGTGAAGAGGTTGAAGTCAAAGTTCCAGGGGAATGAGAGAGTGGAGATTGATGGAGGCAAGAAGAGAGTTCACATCTCATGGGCTTGACAAGGGACAAATATGTAATTAAACAACTAGTAGAATCTAACTTTTACTAATAAGATTTTTATTTGTCAAACAAGATTTTACAAGTAATCTAGAACCTAGTTTTTACAAAAGCTCTCAAAAACCAACTTCTAAAAATAACTCAGAATCTAACTTCTAGATTTATGATGTTCCAAATGAAACTTCAGCTCAATACAGAGAAAGAAGTACAATTACATTACATCATCGACGTATACACACCAACTGGCAGTCAATTAAGCCGACCACATCCATGGTAGTAGAATAAGAGAAAGACAAGTGAAATTACAAAGAAAGCATGAATTGTTGCCAACCGGTCAACCAATGAATGCATGAAATTTTTAGTCTATGAAGTCATTATCTGTAATTATAGATCGGGAAATTTGTTGTTGTTTGAAGTTTGTGATTTGTGGGCCCAATGGGATTTGAAAGTAAAACACTAATTGGAAGAAGGATTTTAATTTCTGTCAGGAAATTCATCTAATGTTTAATTTACATCCAGCATTAGATACTAATATCCGCGAGATCGACCAATCTTGCTTATTAGTTGCCTTTTTCTAGTGGTTAATGAAGAATGCAGAAATTACCGAAATTACGTGTAGTCATTAAGTTTCGATCAGTTCTCGAATTAATTAATCTGAAATATTATAAAGTTTTATGGGTTTGTCGAAGCGTCCATCGGACAGAGTGGAGTGTACACATCAACACTTATGTAGGGATGGGTCATGGAAGTTGGAGTGAAGAGAAGACAATTTTTTATGAAGGAAAAGTACTGATGTAAAAACCCATATTAACCCCCCTATGCATTTTCCTTTCACATGTTTCTTAAAAAAAGAAAAAAAAAAGGGTTCTAGGCGGCGTAAAATAATCCATATGGAAGTAGATGCTTCTATCTCGTCTATCTAGTATATATCCTTTTAAATTATTTAATTATTTATACATCTTTGTAAAAATCAACTTCATGCTTACATATGCTTCAATTAATCTAACTTAGTCCTTTCTTTTTAGTAGTTTTGCTTAAATACCTTCGAAAACGTAGAGAATAGTTTGTATATCCTTTTAAAATATTTAATTATTTGTATACTCTCATAAAAATTAACATTATATTTACATATCCTTCTGTTAATCTACCGTTAAAACTAAAGCACCAATCTAGAGTTAACTTCTAACCCAATCTAGAGTTAACTTTATATGTTCTTAGTTTAAAATTAACCATTATATCGTACATTTTCCTTAAATTTTTCCTTATTTCTTATCTTGTAACGATTTCCTTAGTGGTTCTTTACCACCACTTCTGACGAAGGCATGATCACTTGAGAAGAAACATTAGAATCTATATTTTCGGAGGACATACAAGCAACAACAATTGCAAAATGATCGTTTTAATGACAAAAAACAAAACTAAAATCTTCTTTTTAATGCCTGTTAACAATAATGGTATTGTAGCTATATTTTCTACATCATGTACCATACAATGAATCTCAACCATTCTATGATATTTTGTAAAAGAGAAATTATAACAGATAACATAATATACATGTATTAATTACCAGAACAAATTAGTCGACACCTTTCAATCAATAATTTGAGTACATGGACATCCATTGGGTGATAAATAAAGTGTCGTCCCTTCATGGAAATGATTCCTCTTGGTTAATTGCTAACATTATGGTGATGGCGTATGTATCCGAAAGCCAACAGTAAATAAGACGACAAAAGTCTGTAGCTTACACATTAAATTTTATTTTCTTTAGAGATAAAATAAAAGATTGAAGAAGGCAATGGTTAGTGATCACAGATCGGGTCAATAGTTTTTCTTTTAAATTTATTTTGATTAGAAATAAAGTGGATACGGTCAAAGTAACAAATAAAACTTGAAGTTGTAATGGTTATATAGGAAAAATATCAGTTGCAGTATGGATCATTGTGGTTTCGACCCATTGCAACAGATGTTTATAAAAATCGAAAAAAGGCCACAAAGACGAAACTATCCAGTACAGTAAAGTGTAAGTGGGATTGTAATGAAAGGATTAGGTAGAGTTTGGGTGGCTTTTGGAAAATCAGATCTAGCAATGGTTGCTCTGAGATAGAAGTCTTGGCTCTCATAAATTTTGCAAGGAAGTGCTTCTTCTCATTATTGTTTGCATAAACTAAAACATACCCATCATAAAATTGGTACACACAAAAGAGCAGTCAGCAAAAACATGCATAGTAAGTTAGTAACACCAAAATCTTTCATTTCAGTAGCATGAAAATCTTGTCAAGTTCAATATATTTGAAAATTGCTTAGAACAAGAGATCCATCTCCACACATCAATTAACCCATGTGCACATGATTGAGAAGAAGATGTTTACCTTACGAATCTGAAGAAGAAGAAGAAGAAGAAATCAATAGTTGACTGTCATATTAAAACACACATATATCCTTGTATCATTGAAATAGATGTTGATCTGAAAATAAATAAAGTCGAACGACGAACATAGCTATTAGAAGTTTAGAGCTAAAAATGAGTTCAGACTGCCTATTTGTGCCAATTGTTGGGATTTAGGGGGTGGCTTTCATTGAGTGAAGGCAATCCTGGGTGGTCAACCTCCTTGGCCGGCGACCTATCCGGACGGTGGATCTTGATCTTCTTATTATCCTTGGTACCGGTTGATGGCTGAGTGATGCTTTTCGCCTTTCCATTGGTTGGCGGGATGGCCTCGCCGGAGCCTGAATGGGACTGCGAAAATTGTCCACAAGCATAAAACATAAAAGAAACGCAGAAAACGAAAAAGGAAGACAAAATCAAATCATTGGAGTCGTGAATTGATCCAGAGCAGACAACTCATGGAAACAAAGAGAATCAAGATCTGGAACTCAAATAACAAGAAGAGATCTGGAAGTAGATAAAATAACATATATAATAGAGAAGAGATCTGGAAGTAGATAAAATAACAAGAGGAGATCTGGAACTCCCTCCGCAGAGAAAGTTTGTTTTATAATAGAGAAGAAAGCTAGAGAGCATCCTCCTAAAATCCATATATATATTTATATAGACATGGAGCAAATCATAGCAACTGGTACCTACTCCAGATCATCCACGAAACCAGACTTTTATTTTAGGATCAAGAGAAGCATTACAATTACATACGCAAGAAAGGAAACACAGAAAGGACACAACCGTCAATACGGTTCAACAGATGAGATGACTCTACAGTAGACAGAAAGGATACATAGAAAGACACTGGTGGCTGCTGTTGCTTCCTGCGATTCATAGATCCGATTGACTCACGAGATTTGTTAACTCGAACTCCGTGAACTGCTTCGTTGCCGATTTTTTGGATTCAGCGGGCTTTTATCGTCCTTGGATTTTATGCTGGGTTCATCCTTGCTGGAACTTGGTTTTTTTGCCCTGCCATTGGTCGTCTGGGAAGTGGGAGGCGATGTCGTGCTTGTCGCCTTTTCATTGGTTTGCTGGATGGACTCGCCGGAGCTTGAATGGGACTGCGAAAATTGTCGACAAGCATAGAACATAAAAGAAACGCAGAAAACGGAAAAGGAAGACAAAATCAAATCATTGGATTCGTGAATAGATCTACAGCAGACGACAACTCATGGAAACAAAGAGAATCAAGATCTATGGATTATGAGAGAGAGAGAGAGAGAGAGGATGACAGAGGAAAGATCTCTACATACATTCATGATGGCGGTGGTCGAGAGGGATCTGTACTCAAAACAAATAACAAGAAGAGATCTGGAAGTAGATGCCTCTATCTCGTCTATCTATATATTAACCTAACCCAATGAAGCCCGCGTGGCCTCAGTCAACTTAATCCAGTCTTTGTTTCTCCTTTTTTTGGGTTTTTTTTCCTTACAATTTAAGATTCTTTCTCCTGATATTTGATTTTCCTTTATTCAACATCTTAGATTTTTACAATTTGATTTAGATTTCATTTTCTAAGGAAATACATTACTTGACCTAAAGACTTACATTGTCTTAATTACGGATTATTTTCTCTTTATTTATTTTTTCGATGTTTTCCTTGATTTTGACGATTTAGGTTGTCTCTATTTTTGACTCTTTTGATATCAGTATGGTTTCATGGATCATTCTCTCCAAAAACATTACTATTTTATATGATTTTCTTCACATGCCATTAATTTGTCATTTTACATAGACTTCTTTATAATTTTTTTATTTTGATTTCCGTGACATCTTCATGATTCGGATGATTTGGGTTAATCTCATTTTTATTCATTTAGTGTTGATATAATGGATTTAAATTAGAAACTAACAAATCCTATGAATTCAAATTCTTAACTTAAATCCAAAATTAACAAGTTAGGTCAAACGGATTAATGAATTTGACCTAATCTATTGACAAGCTTATTAATAATTAACTATTTTAGAATGATATACAAGCTATTTACTATGTTTTCAAGAATATTTAAGCAAAAATCCCATTTTAATATATACAAATTCGAACCCTGAGGGTCACATGGGGTAGACTTTTAAGAATTTTCCTAAGGTTAACTTGTTGAAATTTCAACATAAGAAAGCATTTTCTTTCGAGTAAAGTGTACATAAACCCTTGATTTTTCTGTTTATTACAACTCGACCCCTCACTTTTAAAAAATCAATATTAAATCCTTCATTTTAAATTTATTATAAAAACACCCTTTGAGTTAGATTTTATCAGTTTTCCACTAACAACATTAGTTATTGATATAAATATCCTTAAGTTAAATTTTTGAATAATCCCTTACATTTTTAAATAACTAATTCTAATTGATCGTTAAAGTTGAATGCCGACCAACATTGTCAAAATTGACCGATGACCACCATCCACCTATCAAATTGGGTAAGATTTTTGTAAATTGAAGGTGAATGGAATTTGAATTTTATGAGTAGAGACGAAGGAGATAAGAATATATTGGGAAGAATCTAACAGGTAATCCTGGTGATCACACAACCGCATCAAATAGGAAAAAGTTTTGTACTTAAGAATTTCTACATCATGTACCATACAATGAATCTCGACCATTTTATGACATTTTGTAAAAAAGAAATGATAACAGATGACACCAACTATGCACAATTTCTTCCGGTGCATAAACCATCCTCCAAAAATATAATACACATGTATTAATTGCCACAAGTTGGTGCGCCAACTTGGTGTTCCATATCGGTACTCCATGTTGGTGCTCCAGATTGAATTACAGATTGGTGCTCCACATCTAGCTACCTGAATTATTAATTGGACTATAGGTTTGTTATAGGCTTAGGGTAACCAAGAAGCCAGATACAGCTCAAAAGAGGTTAGGCTTGCTGTATCCAAAGCAATATCCTCTAGAGAGTTTACCTACGAGTCGCCTTAAAATCGGGGTGTTTACAGGATAACCCTGAGACAGCCTTCAAATCACGTTACGGGCACTATGAGTTTGTGATCATGCCTTTTGGATTGACCAATGCTCTGATAGCAATTATGGATATGATGAATCGAGTGTTCAAGGATTTCCTAAGCAAGTTTGTAATTATATTTGTAGATGATATTTTGGTATATTCTCCGGACAAAGAGCAGCATAAGAATCATCTTAAGGTTGTGTTGGAAACCTTGAGAAGGAACAAACTCCATGTCAAGTTTTCTAAATGTAACTTCTGGTTGGATCAAGTAATGTTTCTTGGACACAGTGTCGAAGGATGGGATTTCTGTAGATCCAGTCAAAGTCGAGGTAGTGATGAAGTGGAAGCAATCGAAGAATGTTGCAGAGATTCAGAGTTTTCTCGAACTTACTGGTTATTACAGGAGATTCATTCAGGACTTTTCAAAGTTGTCACTACCAAAAACGAAGTTAACCAGAAAAGGTGCAAAATTTGAATGGAATGCAAGTTGTGAAAGTAGCTCTATGGAATTGAAAAGAAGATTAACCTCTACACCAATTCTAACACTTCCTTCAAGAAGTGGAGGTTTTGTCATTTATAGTGGCCTCAGGATCATGACTTGGTTGTGTGCTATTGCAACGTGATAAAGTGGTGGCCTATGCATCAAGGCAACTCAAACCACATGAAAGGAACTACCCAACCCATGATTTGTAATTAGCGGCAGTAGTGTTTGCTTTAAAGATTTGGCATCACTATGTATATAGGGAACGGTTTGAGGTATTTACGGATCATCAGACTTTGAAGTACTTATTTTCACAAAAAGAGTTGAATATGAGACAATGACGATGGTTGGAATTGATGAAGGATTATAATTTTGGTATTTCCTATCATCCCGTTAAGGCCAATAAAGTGGCAGATGCCTTGAGTAGGAAATGGGAGGGATTAGCTGCCCATATGATGGTTCGAGAATGGAAAATGGTGGAAGAGTTTACTCAGTGAAAGCCCTTTTTGGAAGAAAAAAGAAAGGTAGTACTTATTAACCTAAAGATTGGTTCTAATTTGGTGCAAAAAGTTCTTTTGGCACAATCGCAAGCTTTGGAACTATAGAAGATGCTTGAAATTGCTAATAAAGGAAACTCAGGATTTAAAGTTGCAATTGATGGAGGAATCCGATTTGAGAACAGACTATGAGTACCTATTGATTCTGATGTTAAGGCAGAAATCCTTGAAAAGGCTCACAGATTGCAATACAACATTCACCTTGGTACCACGAAGATGTTCAAAGATCTGTAAAGGAATTTTTAGTGGAAGGGCATGAAGAAAGACATTGCAGAATTTGTATCACAGTGTCTACTTACGTTTGACATGGCGGTGATCGAGAGAGGTCAATACCCAAAGAAGAGAACTGGAAGTAGATGCTTCTGTCTCTTCTATCAATTCATTGTATTTTTGAGTATGTTTAAGCCAAAATTTCTTTTTTATATATACAAATATGAACTCCTCTACATCGATGGTCACACGGGTTTGACTTTTAGAAATCTTCCTTGGGTTAACTTGTTGAAATTTCAACATGGGAAAGTATTTTCTTTAGAGTAAAATTTATATAAATCCTTGATTTTTCAATTTATTATAAATCAATCTCTCATTTTTAAAAAATCAAAACCAAATCCTTTATTTTTATTTTATTATAAAAACACCCTTTAGGTTAGATTCCGTCAATTTTACACTAATGATATTAGTTATTAATATAAATATCTTTAAGTTAAAATTTTCAATAATCTCTTGTCAGAGTTGATCATTGACTATCATCGACCTATGAAATTAGGTAAGATTTTAGCAAATTGAAAGTGAATGGAATCTAGATTTTACAGCTAGAGGTGAAGGAGACAAGAATGCAATAGAAAGGATCCAAGGGATAATCTTGATGACCAGACAACTGACATCTTCGTCATCACACCTTCCAGATCATCCACGAAACCTGACTTTTATTTTAGGATCAAGAGAAGCATTACAATTACATACGCAAGAAAGGAAACACAGAAAGGACACAACCGTCAATACGGTTCAACAGATGAGATGACTCTACAGTAGACAGAAAGGATACATAGAAAGACACTGGTGGCTGCTGTTGCTTCCTGCGATTCATAGATCCGATTGACTCACGAGATTTGTTAACTCAAACTCCGTGAACTGCTTCGTTGCCGATTTTTTGGATTCATCGGGCTTTTGTCGTCCTTGGATTTCATGCTGGGTTCATCCTTGCTGGAACTTGGTTGTTTTGCCCTGCTATTGATGAAGAAGCCTTTTTGTTTTGTTTCGGAGCTCTGGACGAAGAGGTCGGAGAAGAAAGAAACAACAATTGGTGTGTGGCCTCCGCTTGCTTGTACGGGGTGAAGCAAATAAATAATGCGAAACAACGTGGGAATACCGCGTGGGAATGAATACCGCAGAACAACGCAGCAACCAAGGACTCACCGTGAAAATTCACAGAAAGCAAGGAAAAAGAAGCATCATCCACTGGGGAATAAATAATGCGGAACAACGCGGTAACCAACGAGTCACCATGAAATTTTGCAGAAAACGAAGAAAAAGAAGCGTCAGCGTAGGAGTGTGGAGAAAACTTAAGGGAACAAATAAGGATTCGTTCATTAAAAAAAATATATCTAAGGAGACCCCCTTTTTTTTTTTAAGTTAGGTAGTTGGAATGATATAAATTATCTAGAAATGATATTGACAAGAAATAATTTTGTTTGATAAAAGTGTGAGATTCTTTTCCTTTGTCGCTTAAAATAACTGAAGTACCCAACACATTCTAATCATCTAATTATGCTTTACATGTAATTAATTCTAAGGCATTATCTGTAAATTTGAATTGGTTATTTCATAATTTTTATTTCCAGGGGACTTGGTATTCTAGAGTTGAATTTTTGACTCTCATGTAATTTTGTACGTCAAATTATTTAGAGGGCCTGATATGTGCAGTTAATTTGGTAAACAAATCTCATTAGCAAGATATTTTTTTTATTCGTGTTAATCTGATGTTACCAAATGATCCTTAAGTTATATTATTCTTTTCCCTGCTTCTGAGGTCCACATCCACAAAAAATCTGTAAAGCTCAGAAAGCTCTTTTTTTCTTTATTTTTTCCAATTATACAAATATACTTCCATGCCATAATGCCATGTTATCACTTTACAAATAATATATCACCAGTGACTCATAAACAAAGTGACATTCCATCCATTCCAAACCACAACAGTGAAATGTACCAACTAATTACAGTATTTATATATAGACCAGTGAAATGTTCCAACTAACGTATCCATGATGGAAAATCACTCCAACTCTCTCTCTCTCTCTCTCTAGAGCTCTTGCATTTTCTCGGCTCTTCTCTGCCCTCCAAGATGCGTCTGCGATCGGGGAGATCGCTTGTTCCTAGGCTGAGATCTGGGGAATCCTGTAGCCGTTCTTCTGGCTGCCTGGCTATGCCGCGCCTCTTGGCTGGTGATGTCTGTGACCTTCCGTTGCAGCTGACCTCCGATCTTCCCTCCCGACCCTGTACTTTGGGGGTTCGCATCACTAGGCGCTCTACAGGGAAGGTTTGTGGCTTCAGTGAGGTAACCCCTTCTTTGTTTGTGCTGCCTGGCTGCACAGTATGCTTTGCCGCTTTTGGATGGTTTGGCGAGATGACCAGATCGGTCATCTCCTATTGTGCTTCGGGAAGATTTTTTTCCCTGAAAATTCTAGCTAGATCTACCTATTGCTTACTACCATTTAATGTATTCTATCCTATTGTCTCTGTGGATTTCATGATCATGTGCAAGATGTTGCATGTTGGTAGTTTAAGCAGTTTATGTTCTTGTTTCTTATATGCTGGCTCTATTGCGATATGTGTTACTTCGCCTGGTGATCTCCGGCATCGTCTCCATGAGATGCTTCAAGCGCCTTCCCATTCTTGCTGTAAGAATGACGGCCTGTCTCGAGGGGAGATCAGCTTCCTTAAAGCTGGTGGTCCTTCCGTGATACCATTTGGTATGTCCCTTGATCGGGTGGTCGGACCTTCTCGCCGTAACCCTAGTCCCGATCTGCGACGGTGTTCTGTCGCCCCTAATTCCATTTGGAACTACACGACTTTCAATGCCCCATTAATTGCGGGCTATCAGGGTTTATTAGGGGATTTGCCATTGAATGCGTGGGAATGTACTAATAATGCTAGTGCTAATAAGGATAATGTTAGTGCTAATGAATGTACTAATAATGCTTTGTCGGGGGTTTTTCCTGGTGAAGGAGCTTACCTCCCCACTTTGTCTGGCGAGTCTTGTTCCGTCCCATGCGTGTACAGTGCTGAGTCACCTCGCATTTACTCTTCGTCAGACCCTGTTGTATCGTGGGTAAGTGAAAAGGCTGATTTTGAATGCGTGGGAAATATCCTCTCTTCCCAATATAACCTTGACTTTCCTTCCTTGGAATACAGAAATTCCAATTTTTGCATGGGCAAACATGGAATGCCCAGGAAATCTTTTAATTCTCCTACGGCAAAGGAAGTAGATTTCGGATCTCCTTTATTTTATTTTTCGGACTTCGAGCACTCCGAGCCTCCCCTGTCTGTGGACACTGTTCCTGATGTTGCCCTTCGTTGCCTCTCTCAGACACCCTTACCTACTACTTCTGGCTCACGATTCACAGTCCTTCAGTCTCCCACTAAGACTCCCCCTCCCACTGTTGCTGCTTACAATGATTGCCAGATTCCTGAGACCTACTCTTCTTCTCCGCTTGAGGAGACTGCTAGCGGGTGGGAAACCATAACTTGGAGAAAGGCTCGTCCTCCTTGGGTAAGCTTCTGTTTACAGAATAAAAGATGTCTTAGATGTGGACTAAAGGGCCACGAAAAGAAAAAATGTAAATATAAGGGCTTTTGCTTTAAGTGCAAAGCAACCACTCACTCAGTAGCTTTATGCAAATTCTTTCAGGGTGAGCAGATGGCTCCCAATCTTCCTCCTACCATTCAAATGATTGGGCACTCTCCCCAAAACCCATATATTTTGGCACCGTCTGAAGCTGTGTGTGATCAGTACTTGGTTCTCTCCAGAAGTGCGATTGTTACGGCCCTTAACACCGCCTTCACTATAGAAACCCTTAAAGCTCATGTTAGGACTCACTGGTCCACTGCTTCTAATATTGAGGTTCAGCCATTCTCTCCTGGGAAATACCTGCTGATCTTTCCTACCATTAAGGACAGGAATGATTTCCTTCCTGTTTATGGACCCATGCTGCAGTCTATATCAGCATCATTTACCCCTTGGACTTCCAATTCCAATGCAATATGTAATCTTAAAGAGATTGGAGTTTGGATTCGACTTGAAGGTCTTCCACATCACCTCTGGAATGTGGATATTTTTAGAATCATGGTAGAAAGTTTTGCTGAACTCCTTGAAGTGGACCTGTCCTTAGACTCTGTGAAAACCCTGGGTTTTGCCAGAGTTAGGGTCAAAATTCTTTCTGGTATGGAGATACCAGATTGTAGGTTTTTTGCCTATGGCAAATCAGTTTACCCTATTAGATACCGGCGAAGCTGGGATCTCTGTGCATCCTCTTCTGAGGGTGCTAATAAACAGGCCAATTTGTGGCCTCCTAAGCCTTCCACAGGATATGCTAGCTCCAATCCCTTGAATCCCATTCGTAAACAATTCAAAAATACTGAAGGGTGGAGGGGTAATAGAGGCTTTAGAAACCAAAGAACAGGGGGGAAAATGTCTGGACAAGAACCACTAGTCCTCAGCAGAAGGCATCCTATAAGACTGCTGAACCCAAATCATTGCCATCTTCCTTCTCCACTAGGGATGATACCTCTCCCTCCATCCCCTTACCGACCACTTCTGATACTGCCTCTGGAGAAATTGAAACTTCCAAAATTATACAATCTGAGCTCAAGGCAAGGAATCTATCATTAGCAAAGTTTAAAAAAGTGTTGGCGGTCTATGATTGTTTGGAGAGCGATGATTTGGGAGATACCTGTGAGGATACTGAGGCTTATCAACATCCAGCAACACCATTACATGCGCCAGGTACACTTCATAATTCACCCTCTACTACCTGCAATGTTGTTAATGGCCTTGTTACCTGTCCTGTAGTGGATACTGCTGCTAAAATAGATGCTGTTACTGTTTCAGAATTTGCTGAAAATTCTCCTGCTAATCTAGTTGATACTATTGACAACTTATTGCATGAAGTTCTTACTTGGGATTCTTATGGGCATTTCAGCAGCTTTGCTGAAAAGATTGGCATGCATTTTACTAACTATGCAGAGGCTAATTCCTTTTACAATCAAGTCAGAAATGATCAAGGATTGGCCTGCCAATATTTGATTGAGGACTCTAATTTCTTTGAGAACTTTGCTTCTCTTTCCATCTCACATTATAATTAAATGTTAATTGTGGCTTGGAATATTAGGGGAATGGGTAGTAGGGGGGAAAAAAGGGCCCTTAGGGATATAATAAAAGCTAATAAGTGTAGTATCATTATAATTACTGAAACTAAACTTGAGGCCATCCCTCCTTCTACTTTAAATTTTATTGGTGGGAGATTTATTACTCAATGGATTTTTCTGCCATCTTGGGGTGCCTCTGGGGGCATTGCCTTAGGATGGGATGACAGCTTGTTCACTAAAATTGACAGCATAATGGCCACTTACAGTCTCTCTGTTTTTTTCAAAAACACCCAGGATGACTTTGAATGGTGGCTCACTGGAGTCTATGGGCATTGTCATTCAAGCTTAAAAAAAAAACTTCCTAGAAGAATTGGAAAGCATTGCAAATCGAGTAAATTCTAATTGGGCAATTGGGGGGGATTTCAATTTAACAAGGTACTCATATGAGCACTCCTCTCGGAATGGTCTTCTCCCTAATATGAAAGAATTTAATGAGTTTATTGAACATCACTGCCTAATTGACATCCCTCCTAACAATTGCAAGTATACTTGGTCTAACTTTCATGACAACGCTACTATGGTTAGATTGGACAGGTTTTTAATTACAATATGCTGGGAAGATAAGTATCCCAACTCCTACTGTCTGGGCAAGGCTAGAGTCATCTCTGACCATGTGCCTATTGTTCTTAATACGATCTCACATGACTGGGGGCCCCTCCTTTTAAGTACAATAAGTCTTGGCTACTAATTGAGGGCTTTGCTAGCTATGTGGAGTGGTGTTGGCACATATCTTTTGCGGTCTGTGCTGCAGTCTCTCCTGTGGCGCGATTCTCTTATAGACTAAAATACTTGAAATGCCACATCCACTCATGGCTTGCCCCTGTGAGGGAGCATAGGAAAAACAGACTAAAGATGATAGAGACACAAATTTCCCATATTGACTCATCTTTGGAAAGTCATAATGCTTCCATTCTCTTGAAAAGGAAGTTAAAGGACATTACTCTCTCCTTTAGGAGCAAGAAGTTTATTGGAAACAAAAATCCAGAATCCAATGGCTTAAGGAAGGAGATCTTAACACTAAATTTTTCCATGGTATAGTAAAACATAGAAGAAGAATCAATGCGATTCTTTCACTAACTATTAATGGCTTTCAGGAGCACTCCCCATTCCGCATTTGTGAAGCAATAGAACAACACTTTTATGGGATATTCAATAAAAAGAAGAGGAGAATGCCTAGTTTCGATTGGGATAGACTGGTGCCTACCAAGATTCCCAATGCTATTGAGTTAGAAACTTCCTTTTCTATGGAGGAAATTCATCTTAATGTGAAACAACTTCCTGGGGAGAAAGCCCTTGGTCCCGA
>JAMKQA010006022.1:0-11456 GCA_024699735.1 Posidonia australis | reverse complement strand
CTCTCTGAGTAAAGGAAACATGAGTCCCAATGCCAGTGATAGAGGATTTATGGAAATTTATTTTTAATCCTGAACATGTCTGGAAACAGCAGAGTATTTTTTTAATATTTATTAGATTGTCCTCAGAGGCCTGAAGAAAGAGGATGGTATCGTCAGCATATTGTATATTCATTATGTTTGGCCCATTGTTTGGTAACTGAATCCCAGAAATTAGATTATTATCCAATGCTAAGGCTAGCATTCTGTTTAAGACATGTGTGACCACTATAAAAAGTAAGGGAGATAAGGGGTCACCTTGTCTTAACCCATTTGTTGATTTGAAAAAACCTTTTGAGGAACCATTCACTAATACTAAGAAACTAGCAAATGAGATACACATTTTTATTCAAGTAATCCATTTTTGTCCACATCCTAAACCTTTCAAGGTTTCTAGCAGGAATTCCCAATTAACATTATCAAATGCTTTCACAAAATCAGTTTAAGAACAAGTCCTGGAATTCCATTAAGTTTCATGTGGTGAATAGTCTCTTGAGCCACAAGGAAGTAGTCTCCAATGTATCTTCCAGAAAGGAAGGCACATTGAGAGTTATCAATGACCCGATCGAGGACAAGAGAAAGCCTTGATGCTAAAGTTTTTGCTATAATCTTATAAAGGCTATTGACTAGACTTATAGGCCTGAAGTCCTTGACTTCTTTTATACCTTCTTTTTTTGGTATAAGGGCAATAAAAGTTTGGCTAATGTGAGCTAGAAAATCTAAATCAGTAGAATTACAGAGATTTTGAAAGATGTTTAAAATGTCTTCTTTCACCATTTCCCAAAAATGTTGAAAAAAATATAAAGGGAAGCCATCTGGGCCTGTGGCTTTCTTCCCAGGTAAATAGCCAACATTTTTATGAATCTCCTCCATAGTAAACATGGATTCCAAGAAATCCGGATTTGGGATTTTGTTGGGCACTAAAGAATCCCAGTCAAGGGAAGGAATTATTCTGCTAGGTTTGTTAAATTGCCAGATGAAATGGTTTTCAATCTCCTTAGAGATAAGAGATGGAGATTGTACTGGAATACCATTAATATTTAAAGAGTGTATTGTATTTGTCCTTCTTCTCTGTTTTACTATATTGTGAAAGAATTTTGTATTCAGGTCACCCTCTTTGAGCCATTGAATCCTAGATTTTTGTTTCCAATAAATTTCTTGCTCTTGTAGCAAGATAAAATGCTCCTCTTTAAGTGTTTTCAATTTGTCTTGAAGGATGATCTGATTGTTTGAGGAAGATACCAAGGAATCAATGACGTTTATTTGAGATTCCACAATCTGTAGTCTTTTTTTCTTTATCTCCCCGATAGGGCCCATCCAAGTGATGATTTGCTTTTTAAGGTAATTTAGTCTATAAGCAAATCATACCACAGAAGAAGATGACTTACAGTTGTAATAGGAGTTTTGCCAACAGTTCTCTATGAAGGGGGCAAAACCTTCAGTTTGAAGCCAAGACTTATAGAATTTAAAAGGAGGGGGTCCCCAATAATATGGAGCAGTATCAAGGGTTATGGGAATATGATCTGAAATTACCTTGGTTTTTCTCAAACAGAAGGAGTCTGGGTATTTATCTATCCATCCGTTGGAAATCAAGAATCTATCTAGCCTAACCATAGTAGGCCTGAGTTGAAAGTTTGACCAAGTGTATTTACAGTTGTTTGGTGGAAAATCTAATAAGGCTTTATTGTCAATAAATTCATTGAAGTCCCTCATGTGAGAGACAGAACCACCTCCAGAAGAATGTTCATCTGGAGATCTTGTGATGTTGAAATCACCACCTAAAATCTAGTTTTTGTTAACTTTATTACTTAAGAAATTCAATTCCTCAATAAACTGCCTTTTAAGATTATGTTCACAGGGCCCATAGACACCAGTGAACCACCATTCAAAGTTATCCAAGAGATTTGTAAAGAATAGGGAAATATAATAAGTTGCTTCAATGGTATTAGAAAGTTTTACCAGATTGTCATCCCAGCCAACAAGTATTCCCTCGGAGGCACCCAATGAGGGTAAAAAAGTCCATTGATTAATATAACCACCTCCAATGTTTTTTAGAGTGTAAGGGGAGAAATTTTCCAGTTTTGTTTCACTAATAACAATAACAGTGCATCTATTGGTTCTAATAAAAAAATTTAGGGCTCTTTTTTTCCCACTACTGCCCAATCCTCTCATATTCCAGGCTGCAATCAACATAAATTAACTGATGAAATATGAAGAGAATCCATATTCTCTATGATGCTAGCATTATCATTCAAGTTTGAAGGAGTTAAGCTTTGATCTGTCCTGATAGAGTTATAAAAGGATTTAACTTCAGTTGGGGATTTAAGGGTTATTCCTATCTTTTTACAGAAGTTGTTAAACTGCCCATAGGAGTTCCATCACAATACTTGGTTTAAAAAATCATCATCATGAGTACTATTATTTAAATCAGAAGGCAGTGTATCAGAGTTAGAAGAAGTAGCAGAATCAGAAGACGATATGCAATTACCAGCAGAGTATTTATTCTGAGAAGAAGTAGAAAATGTGTTGTGAGCATAATTACCTGGTGCGTGAATGGGAGTGGGTGGTTGAGGGTTTGGAGCCTCAGAAGGACCACCAAGATCGTCACTTTCCAGACAATCATATACGGCCAGCACTTTCTTAAGCTTGGACAGGGTTAAGTTCCTAGTTTTAACTTCCATTTCAATAAATCTGGCTGTGTCTTCATCTCTGGGAGTGTGACTAGGAGTTAGTATTGATAGAAGATGAGGGGAAGCTGCCTTTGTATGAAAGGGCAGGAATGGGAGTGGGGAGTATCCCAGGGGAATTACAAACTGGCTTCGGGCTAACCGGTCTAGTCCAGGCCATCTTCCCTTCACTAGGTGTTCTGTTGCTTTTACCTCCTCTCCAACCCATATTGCCCTTGAATTGTTTTCTTATAGGTTTAAGGTTGACAGTATTAGCCTGTCCAGAGGGGGCTTTGACAGGCCATTTTTGGGGCAATGATTGAGTGTTTCCTGAAGTAGAACAGAGATCCCAACTGAGCCGATATTTTATAGGGTATACAAACTTACCAAAGGCAAAATATCTGCATTCAAGGATGTCCTTCCCTGGAAAGGTCTTTATTTTTAATCTAGCAAAACCCAAATGTTTCACATGATCAATGTTATAGTCTACCTCCACAAGCTCAGCGAATTCAGATACCATATAACGAAACATGTCAATATTCCACAGATGGTGTGGAATGCCTTCCAATCTAATCCAAATCCCCTCCTCTTTTAAAATACTGACCGCATTAGAGTTTGGAGTCCAAGGGATGAAAGATGCAGATATACGTTGCAGCAAATGTCCATGCATCTTAAGAGAATCAGTTCTAGCTTTAATAGTGGGGAAGATCAGAAGAAATTTACCCAAAGAGGAGTCCTGAACTTCGACTTCAGTACCTTTTGTCCAATAAGTACGAACATGGTTTTCTAAGATTTCCTTCGTGAGAGTGGGAGTGTGTGCCGTGATTGTGGCGCTGCGGGATAGCAGCTGATATTGGTTGCACACCGACTCAGTAAGAGGGAGGATAGAAGGGTTCTGCGGAGAAAGACCATGGGAAGACATATCTTCATGGGTTGAGGAAACGTCCTGAAAAAATTTGCAAATGGCAACCGCATGAGAGGAGGATCTACATCTAAAGCAAGTACCAGCATACTTACAAGTAGCCTTCGTATGACCTTTCAGTCCACACTTAAAGCATCTATTGCTTTTTATACAGAAGCTTACTAGGGGGGATAGGTTTTCTCCTAGAAACGGCCTTCCAGTCGTCCCTAGTATCTTCCATAGAGAGACAGCTATTTTCCTCAGTAAGAATGGAAGAACCAGATGCGGGAGGGAGGGAAAAATATTTTACCGGGGATTCTAGTACCGCAAATCTCGACCCAGAGCAGGCGTATCGTTTTCCAGAGATGGAAGGGAGGGGTGACGGAATGGACGTGCGGCTGGCATTATAGCTTATGTCAGAAAAATACCCGTCGATTGGAATTTCCTCCGCGCGGGAAGAGAAAAAGTTTCCAGCATTTATGGTGTTACTGTTAAAGTAACCACTGTCAGGGTCGTTTTGTTCACTGACGCAAGATATGGTGCAGAGCTCATTTAATGCCTGCAAACTATCTGCTAAACCAATCGTAGGGTCCAGATCACAGGAAAGATTTGAACTAATCTCCGAATCATAAGGGATTTGCTTCGAGGGGTTAACGCCACCAAAGTCGACGTAATTAAGATTAGCTAGCGTGGAAATAGAAAATACAGGTGTATTGTAGGATGTGTAATTCCAAACCGAAGGAAGTGGAGTTTTAATGCAGTACGGCTCTGAGTCAGAACCTAGGAAAATGCACCTCCGCCGTTTGCAGGGGGAGGGCCACCGGGGCTCCTCCGCAGATTTCACCAGAGAAGATGACAGAGGAATTTCACAGACAGAATCAAAACCAGATATGGCATATCTAACTATGGGGCTAATATTTATATTCTCAGGCAACAAATCATCCATATATTCAAGAGTACCATCCTCATTTTCGCCATCGACGAAAGTAACAGAAATCAGAGAAGCAAGAACAATATGATTTATCTTGAATAACTTGCTCATTTCACATATCTTAAGAAATTTAAACCACCAATAAGACAGATTTCGAGTAAGAAACATTGTATTTATGCAAATATTAGGCATGGAATCAGACAGAGATAAAATTTCCGGGTATGATCCAGCAGAAAGAAGAAAGTATACGCAGCTCCCTGTCTTGCTCCAGGCAAGAAGGGATTCATTTGACAACTCATCGGAGACAACTCGTCGAAGGGAGGAGGGAAAGAAGAACAGCTGAGGGGATCAGAGGAGATCTCTGATTCGACCTCGCAGGAGGAAGAAAACCCCTTCTTCCGCTCGCGTACCTGCCTCTTAGATATGTGATGTTTTCTAGGGCGATGCAGGCGACGAGAGCTTTTCAGGGGGGAAGGGTCATCAGAGCAGTCCTCGTGGAAGAGGCTCTCTTTGAAGGCGGCCCAGTCGAATCGGGTAGCCTGGTGTAGGAGGAAGGATTCGGATGAACGTCAGGGGCCCTTCCGATGGTGACGATCGCGGCGGCGCAGAGGCTGCCGTTTTGAAGACATTTTAGGGTTTCAACAACAGCGGCGGCGCAGTCTCAGCTTGTGTAACCAAATGTTTCTTGATGAAATGGAATTAATGGAGGCTGTTTTTCCTGCTCTGCTAAATAAAATCATCACTCATGGGATATTTACCTCTAAGATGCTTTTCTTTTTCCTCCTACTGTTCAATGTCATTGATAACTTTTTAACCAATGGGCCTAATAACACCAAAATCTAAAGGAAACTAAGGAAAAAGAAAGTAATTTTCCTTTGACCACATTTTAAAGTTGTGTTTGTGCTTTCCTAAGGAAAAAGAAATGGTTTCCTTTGGTTTCCAAAGTATAAAAGGCAAGGAGATTTTTTTTCCCTGATCCATACGCTTGAATCCTAAAAGAAACGTCCCTATTACCTTTTGTCCTCCTCCTCCTTTAATTATCTTTGCATCCTTCTTTCTTCTCCTTAGTTTTCTCTTCTTCCTCTACATCCTTCTTCTTTTTTTCATGAATTCTAAATGCAAGGCGGTGTGACTTCATCAAGTGATAAGTATTCTTCTTCTTTCTTGTGTTTTCAATTTGGAAGAAGATTTTTTTTTCCGTTTGTATGCTTCTCATTGATTATGTAGTTGCATTATTTCTATTACTATATAAATTTTAAGACATTTATGTTCATTTGGACAAATTAAAATTATTCTCTTTCTATTTTTATTGACATGCACAAACACACAACTTTTATTTTCTGTTTGTTTTTAATGACAGACACAAACACCAGAAATTTAGTCAAACGGAAAATAAATTCCGCTAGGTTCTGTTTCCTTTGGTTTCTCTTTAATCTCAGTTTTTCATTTCCTTTCGTTTCTAAAGCACAAACGGGCCCCAAATGTCAGTGATGTACTAAACGAATTTGACGCGACCTGTTAACAACTTTAGGCGTTTTCATTTCATGAAGGACGTAATCAGTAAGCCCATGCTCTTGATGTCCGATCCAAGTCCACTGTGAGATCTAGGATTTTGCCTCCTATGGTTCATAGGTTCCGAATTTCCTTTTTCTTATCCACCCAAATCTACGTTTTCTTGAAAATTATTATGAGTGGAAACTATATACGTAAGTTTTTTTTTGATATCGGTATGCATATATTTTCTCCTTGCAGTCCGTGAGATTCGAACATGAGAAAGAGGTGGAAGTTCCACTCCTCCTGGCCAACTGCACCATGATAGTTGGTTAACTATATATGTAAGTGCCTATAAGAAATATCCTGTAGATATGTATAATTTCAAACGTTAAGAGTAAATTTCTCTTTCTTTTCCGAACTTTCTCTCCTTCTCCCTTTCTCGCATCCCCACCATCCTCCTCTTCCTCTTCCTCCTACCATCTCCCCATCCTCTTCGTCATCGTTGTCGTCTCCCCACCCTCCTCTTAGCGTCGTTGTCGCCTCCCTATCCTCATCTTATTTTCGTCACCACTTGCCCCCTCCTCCTCTTCCTATTGTTTTTACCTCTTCGTTCCTCCACTACCGTCGCCTTTGTCTCCTCTTCTTTCCATCTATCGCTTCGTTCTCCTTTTCTTCGTTGTTATCTCTCCATTCCTCTAATGTGCTCCTCCTCTTCCTCTGTGTACTGCGTTGTGTCGCCATGTCCGTATGCATTGCAGTTTCTACCTGCTCCTCCTCCCCCGTATACTATGCTCCATTGTTGTCTTCACCTACACCTCCTATCACCTACACCGCCATCTCCGACTCCTCTACTCTCTAATTCTCAATCGTTGAATGTATCCAACGGTTGAACTTAAGCATATATAGGATTTTTCGTTGTAAGTACCTATGCGAAAATCAAACTACTATTATTATAGGAGTTTTCCTCAATGAAGTCATACATGGGTAAGTGTGCAGAAGGATGATTAAGAAGCAATGATGTAATTTCTGAATTAACTCATTTGGTGGAAGATTTTTGAGTATATTATCATTTATGTTAGCTTTACTTTCACACGAAAGATCTCATGGACTCCGGTTATAGAAAAGTGCAGTGACTTTGTTGATGGAGTATGGGAGAAACTTCTAGGGAAAATCCAATATTTTTTGTTCGTTCTTTTATAAAAAAGAATTAAGATTTGCGTGGTTGTCATGTTGTTGATGTAAATGGTTGTACTGGTATGGGATTGGAGGATCATATTTTTGAATTCTTCTTACGCGGTGACACAAACTTTAATTCTCAATGAATTGCTGAAAGGGATTGGATTTCAAGGCCATTTTTCAAGTCAGGGAATTTAGGACTTGGCCAAGTTCCCAGCTATAGCACCTTTGATTATCTTAAGCATATAATCTTCTTCTTCTTTTTACTGAAATCGATAGATGTATATTCTTTCTTTTTACGACTCATAAGATTCAAATCTAACAGAGACAAGGGTGAGTTTCCCTCTTCTGATCAACTACACTAGTTGATTTTAAATACAACTTTTTCTCCCGTCAAAAAGAAGTGTGCAAATTATGATTGTAACAATAATAATTATGAAGATCTATTTTATTAGTAGGATTAGATCATAGAAGGAATGATGCTGTCGATGTTGAAAAGTGAATAGATATCGCAAAAGGAGTAAAGAACTGAGAAGCTGGAATACATCAACTTTATTATCAAAGTCATAGCAACATTTTTTATTCTGATTTAATCAGATTAGGGAGACCCAATTCGTCAGGAATCACTTTCTAAAGAAAAATTCAAAACCAGAGAAGTTTCATTGTTAATGTCAAGTAAGTTCATCTTAAGGTAGAGTTAGAAATTTAAATGCAACCCACCTTCCCTTTTGTCTTAGTTGAATTAAGTAATCAATGTTCTAAGATCTATCGAATGGCCGACAGCGTTGACGGATTTGATTCAGATATGGTCCACACGATTGGTGTGTCCTTGATGTAAATTATGCACCATGATTGTCTTGTCATGATATTTTTCGTTCAATTAAACATATTTCGAAAGGTATTCTGTCACATTCTCTGTTTAGATTTGTCAATTGTCATGGTAATCTCTCCATAGACTAAGTTCATGCCGAACCTAAGCAAAGTTGAAGGTGTTAACTTTTCTTAGATTTTATTTAAACCCCACAATCTCATAACTATATTTGGCACTATATATATACAGAGAGAGAACAATGATCCTGTTGGATTCTACTTTATTTAAGAAAAATGAGGTCATTAATCTTAATCATTAATATTTATTTCAATAATTATTATTTTATTGATAATAATTTAATATATATATATACATAAGCAAATTATTAGATGCGGTACGACATCATTTTTAGAATGTAAGGTCCATCATCTACTACTGTCCATTTTCTTTTGAATGGTTTAGATTTGTTTCTGTTTTTAATATTTTTTTTGCATGTGTTGTTGGTTGTATTGATGTATAAAAAATTATTTATTACTGTAGATTTACTTTTTCTTGGATTTAATGTAGATTTACACATTGTCTCAAGTGATATAGCTGGCCATATTTATTTTCCCAATAAAATAGACGTTGGATGCTTGCACTCGTAATCTTGAAGTGTTACTGTTACATGTTGGACAAAACACATACTACATGTTAAATGACTTGATATCAATTGTACTTATGTTCCCAAGAAGTGTTACTGTCGGAAGATTCATGCGTGTCTTTTGACATTCCACACATTTTAAAACTCTATATATTACTGTTACAATGTGAACATTTATTGTTTACATTTAATAATGTAATAACTATTAAGTTAGTTAATGTAGACATATTAACATTAGATGTGGGCATTTATACCATTTTGAAACATGGATTGTCATGCAAGTAGTCTTACCAACATACTTACAAAACTATTGTGTATGCACTTTAGAACATAAATTACTATAATTAATTAGTCATCTGGAGATATCGTTGAAAAATTTCTAAACAATACATTGCACTAATGTATTAATTTTACCGTTTACAATAACAATTTTTTTTTGTAAATACACCCTTTCATTGGATTGATTTTTTTTAATATTTTTGTGTTGTTTTTTTTTTTTTGTTATCGGTTTAGAGAGGGGGGTGGCGAGTTTAAAGTTCTCCCAGCCACTGTGACAATAAGGCATTGTCCAATATTTTTGTGTTGTTACAATCGCAATTTTTTCCCTTCATCTGGTGTTTAATAAAATGTTAGAAGATATAATAATTTTTTATTGTAGAAAAAATTAATGCGTAACGTATTATCGTATATGCATGTTTATTATTACATATACCGTGACGCAAGTTTTATTTAGTTTTAACGTTATATTAACATATTTTTGAGTTAGTACAAGTTTTTGTAAAATATATTTCTGTCAATTTTAATAATTTCGTACCAAATTTTGTTGTCATTCTTAAAACCCCACAATTTATTTTAATGTTTATATTTCATTAATGTTGTTCTATTGTTATGTTAACAATTTGTTTATTACTAGAGCCTTAATTAGTTTTTATATTTCGTTAACAATTATTTATTTTTGTACATGAAGTATTTTGTATTATGTTACATTTATTTTTAATATGATAGATTTTGTATTTGACCGCATCATAGGTTTTTTTTTTTAGTGTTTCGTTAACGAGTTTATAATTCAATTTTTATTTTGATGTTACTTATATAAATGTTTCCGTTTCACTTTTATAGTTTCCCTACATTAGAATTTTAGTATTGAAATAATATAGCGATCATTTTCCTTTGCAAATTTTCATCTTTTTAATTGTAATGATGAATATTGTAGAAGGTAATTCATTGACAAGTGGTCGTTTCATAATAACGAATTTAGTATTTATTAATAGTTATCGTACTACTTGTTTTCGAAGTCATGAAAGTAGATGTTTTATTATAACGAATTTAGTATTTATTAATAGTTATCATATCAATGAAACAATAAAAATTTATTGGATGTTAAACATGGTTATGCAATTTCTAACTAACACATTAGTCAGAGATCACACACTATTAATCTTAAAGATTATAAAGTTTCATATTCTAAAAAAAACGAATGTAGAATTTTGACAGAAACTTTATTTTTGATTAGTTAACGTAACAAAGAAATTGTTTGTATTGATAAATTATCAAGTTAAAAATCAGTAATAAGTTCAGAAAAGTAACAAGTTCTTATTTTAAATATTTCTAAATGTTTCTATTGTAAGGAATTTAAATTTAATTTAGTAATTAACGACCAGTAACCAGTCCTTTTTTCTGTTTATGTAACATGTAAACAATAATCTTAAATAGAATGAGGTGCAATAAAATTACATAGTTCCATGACACAAGTAATTTTTCAATACAAACAAAGTCGGCTCAAGTATAGCTCAAGAGCACCATCACAATGACTTCTTAGTTTGAAAGAAAAAAACAAACCAAGTTCTCCATAGACATAATCATATGATCATCCAACAACAACAAAATAAGAAAAAAATTAGTTAAATAAATGGAAAAGTGTAATATGATCAATCCTATGAAATCAAATCCTAATAGTAGAAGAAAAAAAATCCACTTAAGAGCATCAAGAATGACAACAAGCTTGGTCCTATCATAAGCAGTCGGGATCCCCCTTGAGCACCTTTAGCTTCTTGAATGCTGTCACACATCTCTTGGTCTTGTGCGGCATCATCCTGAGACCTAAACCCAAAAAATCCTACACCATCAAAAACCAAATAGAAAATCAAAGAGAGGGGAAAACTTTAGGGGATTCCTAACCCATGAATGGTGCATTAGAAGATCTTGGAAGGGGTGTGGAAGTGGATGGGGGCGTGGGAGGGCTTGATCTTCATCCTCTTGCAAAGGAAGTGAAGGTACTTCGTCTTTTGACAGACGAGGCCACTGGAGAGGCAGATCTCCTCACAATGGTCATCACCAACTTTTGGCTATTGAGGTGCTCCTTCGCCACGATCAATACTAGTAGCCCAACATGTGGTGGCCAGCATCCGCTACCACGCGACAAGCGCAGACCCTCGATCTCGGACATGACAGCCATGGGTGAGAGCAAGGGAGGAGATCAAAAGGAGAAAGAAAGAGGAAATGAGAAACTCCAATACTAGGAGATATAATAGAGGGAGAAGGAGAGGATGTGGAACTTGAGAGAGACAGATAGAAGAGAAGTTTTGAATTTTGATGTTTATTTATTTGGATTCATTTTTTTTCGTTTTGCTAATGAATGAGTAACACACGAGGTTTTGAAAATTATACCTACTTATTAAAGTATCTTTGTTGCTTTTAAAGTATTTTTTTAGACGATTAGGATTTGAACAAGAGACTCAAGATCAATAGTTAAGATTATAAGCCTCACATATACAAGTGACGCCAAACTTTGCCATATA
>JAMKQA010006020.1:0-19208 GCA_024699735.1 Posidonia australis | reverse complement strand
ACATTGTCCAGACATTTAACTTTCATTTTGACATACCTTAGTCCATGCATCACTCTCATGCAAGCACTGGCCAGGGAAAATGACCAAATTGCCCCTATACCAATTTTTAGGCATGCATCTCACTCTTTGCATTTAGTCTTGCCATGACATTCATATTAGCATGATTAGAGCACGATCCAAGTCTAGCAAACATTCATTAAGCCCTTAGCAAGCATTTGGACTAGAAAGACCGAGTTTCTCGGGCGTTCAAGGGTGCCTAATACCTTCCTCGTGCATAACAGGAATCCTTACCCATCCTCTGGTTAGCAGACATCCAGCCTTCCTATTTGCATCCCATGCATGCATTCATCCATTTGTGGTTTTCCTCGTCTTTCCTTAAAAGACTAGGTGGCCACTCCTTCTCCTTTTTTTCTTTTTATCCTATCCTTGCGCCTTCGCCATCCATTGGCATGGCTGTGATCCCTTTCCCGCCTCCCTCCGGGTCCGGCATGGTCACACCATCCAACATCTCTGTCTTAGGTTCAGATCCTTCCGAGAAAAGATGTACTTTAGACTCTTATGATCTGTGCACACTTCAAACTACTCACCATACAGATAATGCCTCCAAATCTTCAAAGCGAACACAACAGCTGCCATCTCCAAAACATGGGTGAGGTAGTTCTTCTCATGATCTTTTAACTGCCACTCCTAGAAGGCAAGGTCAAAATTGGGGCTAACACTAGACGAGCCTTCAACTCATTGAAACTCTCCTCGCACTGCCAATCTCAAGCAAAGTGCACTTCATTTCTGGTGAGTTTAGTCAATGTGCAACAATCTTGGAGAAATCCTGAATAAATCTCCTACAATATCCTGCCAGGCCGAAGAAAGTTTTGACTTCAGTTATTGTCTTTGGTCTAGCCCAACTACTTACAACCTCCACTTTGGCTGGATCTACCTTGATGCCTTCTCCTGAGATGATATGACCAAGGAAGGACACCTCCTCCAGCCAAAACTCGCACTTGGAGAACTTAGCATAAAGCTGATGCAGTCTCAGTGTCTCCAGTATGATCCTCAAATGTCTCTAGTGGGTCTGAACATCTAGAGAATATACCAGAACGTCATCCACAAAGATGACCACAAATTGGTCCAAATAGGGCCTGAGCACCCTATTCATCAGGTCCTTGAAGGCAATTGGAGCATTCGTCAACCCGAATGGCATAACTAAGAACTCATAATGTCCATAACTGGTGCGAACGACTGTCTTCTACACATCTGACTCACTGATCCACAACTGATAATATCTGGATCTTAGATCTATCTTGGAAAACACCAATTCTCCCTACAACTGATTGAACAAAACATCAATCTGTGGCAGTGGATACTTGTTCTTAGCAATTATCTGGTTCAACATCAGGTAGTCTATGCTGAGCGGAAGTGAATCATCCGTCTTCTTAACGAACAAGACCGGTGCTCCCCAAGGTGAAACACTGGGATGAATAAATCACTTATCCATCAGTTCCTGCAGCTGATTTTGGAGCTCCCTCAATTCGACGGGTGCCATCCCATATGGAATCTTAGAAATTGGACCTGATCTTGGCACTAAATCAATCATAAACTCCACTTCCCTGTACGGTGGCATTCCAGGAAATTCCTTTGGGAAAACATCAGGATATTCCTACACCACCAACAAATCCTGAATCTCAATCACAGGGGAACTAGAAACAGTCACACAGGCCAAATAGCCAACACTACCTCTTGCTAGATGATGATAGGCTTTGATAGTAGATATCACCTTTCTAGGCTCACCCAGTTTGGTGCCTTGCACCACACACTAGCCTTAACTTGGACACTCTACTAGAATCCTTCTCTTAGCACAATCTATCACGGTTGAATGTTGTGCCAGCCAATCCATCCCCAAGACAACATCATAATCTTGCATGTCCATCAAAATCAAGCTGGCCTAAAAATTCTTGTCTCCCAACTGGATATCCACTGGTCTCAAATACCTCTACGCTAGATTGTGTTCTCCTAATGGAGTAAGTACATCCAGGTGGAATGCCAATCTAGCTGGTCTGGTCCCGATCTCAGCAGTAAATGCCTCGAAGACAAAAAAAAATGAACTCCCAAAGTCAAATAAGACTCATGCCATTCGGTTAGCCACAAGGAAAGATCCTAACATCAATACATCATAACCATAATCATAATCATGATAAAAGATAGTGTCGATTACATATAAGATCTATTATTACAAGACAAGATTCAACTCATACAACCATACTAATTCTCTCCTTCCACAACATCTCCTGATGGACCAGCATCTGGGGTAGCAATGGAGAACACTTTCCCCTTGGTAGGTTGACGAGGTGCATCTTATGCTGGCTTTGGCTGACTGGGATAGTCCTTCCGATAGTGTCCAGACTTCTCACAATTGTAGCACACTACACTGTCTAAACTTCTCTGCCTGTGCCAACACTACACCACTACGTGCCCCTTCTTACCACAGACGTGGCACAGTCCAATCTTCAAGCCGCTGTTGGTTCCTGCATGGCTGAAACCTACACTTTCTTCCCTACCCGATGTAGATTGCTCCTTTCGCTTCTTTCCAAAGCTACAAGAATTCCCAGAGCTTGGCGCTCCAGTGATTGAAGATTGAGAAACAAAAGATCGAGAGACAGACTTCGTCCCCTTGTCCTCCTTAGGATACTCTTCCTGGAATAGCCTACGATCATCCTCATAGCGGCTTGTAAGCTCAATGGCATCCACCAAGGTCTCACATCTGAAGCCAATGACTCTAGATCTCATCACAGGATTAGTCCCTCCACAAATTTCTTGGCTCTGTTCTTCTCAGAAACCACAGTCTGAGAGAACTACTCCAGTCGAAGGAAGGATGACTCATACTTGGCCATAGTCAAACTTCCCTACTTCAGGTTTTGGAATTATCTGTCCAGCTTATCCCTCTCATGTTCAGGAAAGAACCTCTCGTAGAACACCTCTTGGAACTCCTCCCAAGAGATCATCAGTAGGTCCACATTTGGAAACTTGGTGCAGCGCGTAGCCCTCCACTACTGATCTGCAACACCCTTGAGCTGAAACGCTGCGATCTGGACCCACTTCTCCGTTGGACACTCGATTCCCTCTAGGATTTTCTCTACTTTCACAAATGAAGCCTCACACTCCTTTGGTGTGCCATGCCCATCTATAGTTGGCGTGCCCAGTTGGTAGAACTGCTTGACCCATGGGTCTCCTTTCGCCTCATCCTTGCTGCTACCGAAAGACTGAGCGAAACCCCGCAACATTTCGCCAAACTCTTGTTGCATGCCCCTCCAAGCACTACCCTCTCCCAGCTCAGAGTTGGGCATTAGGGCCTTGCCATGGCTACGGCCTAAACGAGAATACAACAACCAATATTAGGTGCAAGACTCTTTACTGTGCAGTCCTATGGAGCCACTAGATTGGACATCACCAAGCCAGTGCACAAGGTGTAACCTTAGCTCTGATACCACTCTGTAATGCCCTGAACCTAGGTACGCTACCGAAATTATAGTATCACAAGCATTCACAATAATTACAGCATTAATTTAACAATTGTAACTAACTAAGGCTCACCTCTAGGAATAATGTGCGGTTAGTGGCTCCAAACTCGGGCACTGGGACTAGATTGCACCCCAACCTACAAATGAAAACCAAACAAAGCATGCATGAGTGACATCTAAGTCATTTAGTACACACCCCACACAGAAAACTATGGCAAAACGGCGAGAAAACACAAGCCTAGACTATTACGAAACATGGGTTATTTTTCAAAATCCATTTCAAAACATGATTTCTTTTTAAAACATTTGGGATCTCTATCTAAAACCTGTCTTTTTCAAAAGCTCACATTCTCTTTTTTAATGTTCAGAATTTCTTTCCACAACCATGCTCTTTCAAAACCTTATCCCTTTTCTTAATTTCATGCATTTTTCAAATTTGTTATGCATTGCAAGAAATCCACAGTCACAACCAGATCTAGCCCAAACACAAGGCCTCACCGGGCTCCAAAGCAAAACCACATTCATTGGCTGGTAACTGGTTTAAATCAAAATTCTTATTTATTGCTAGAATTTGGGCCATGACAATAGGCCAAAACAACAAATCTTACTCTAGCTTATCTCACACATTTGTTTCCACTTTTCTTATTGGTATTACCTTGATCAGGGGTAACCAGGCACACAAGCAGTAGGTGAGGACACCATTTCTCCTACCTCCCTGTACTGTCACGGTGAAGTTTCCCGTGCGGGAGGACACTACCCCGATCAACCGGCTTCAATTTCATTTCATATGCACGGGGATACGTCTTTTTTTGACGTCCCATCGGTGACTCGAACACCTAGATTCATATACCTAGGCTTAGCCTACACCGTCGGTGACTCGGACACCTAGGTCTCAAATCCTAGGCCCAGCCTATATCGTAACAAATATTGGTAACCACGGTTGTATCTGACAATTGATATTTTAACAATTTGTCGACACCATCCACTCGTGGTCCCACACTGGCAAACATGGTCGTATGTGAGAATCGATTTTATTGGAGTATCATTCTCCAACCACATTATCAACACCAACCCCTATGGCTCCAAAACAGATTATTATTTTATTTTTCAAAACTCTTGGGTTTTCCTTTTTAAAACCACTACTCATTCTCTTTTCTTTGTAGAGAATCATTCCTAAACCAAACATGACCCGCCTTGGGTCCCAGACTCAACATCATACAAAAACTAGGCATTCATATTTATTATTGGGTCTCATGTCCAAAAATCTCGTAAAACAAGCATTTGGTTTGTTTCTATCACTTTATTGGGGCTTGAAGCCTAAATTGAGCTCATATTTATTTATTTAAATTCTTTATTCCTCCATGGCATTTGACATGGGGAAAACATCATCCTCACATGCTAATTATCCATAAAACTCATTTTTTTATTCCATTTATCATCATATGTTATCATATGGGACAAGGGCCAGATTCAGCATGCCGATCTAGAAATCGGTTGACCGAAATCTCTTGATTCGGTCCATCGAAATCCTTCGGTCGTCCAAATTCCTCTGGTTCTGTCGACTGATTCTTTTCGATTGGCCGAACTTCTATTAGATTTCTCTCCCCTAGACCTAGAACAGTCGACCGAATCCAATGATTGGTCATCTGAAATCCCCTGCTTTGGTCGACCGATGCTATTCGATTGGCCAAACTGCGTCCCAAGTGCCTTGTTTTAAGGCAAATCGGCATACCGAACTTTCCCCGTTTTCATGAAATGGCCCCTAACCTGCCGCTCATCTCTTCTCTCCACTGGGAGTGAGTGGCAGACCCCTCAAACATACACTAAAAATTTTGCATAAAACATGGGGTGTAGACCTCTAAGTCTACTTCAAAACCCTAAAACTATTTATAAAACCATCAAGCATGCTAGTCACACGAAAATCACAAAGACATGAAACTAATACGTTCTATAGCACGTATTCCATTTTCAACCAAAACTCATGAAATCCATACAATCCTAGGATGATCTCTACACATTCATACTATCTATCACATTCCCATCCTGTCTACTATTTTCCCATGATTTTAAATGCATTTTTCCTCATTTTCACGCATTTAGGTATTTTAATTCCCTTGCCCAAAATAGGAATGGAGAAGGGAGAATGGGACGTGTACCTGGTCGGACTCCGAAGAGCTCCGATAGCCTCCACACGTCCCTCGATCTCCAGCGCAGCCTCAGCGACCCACAACAATGGCACACACGACTCAGCTCTTCCTCCTCTCCCTCTGGCTTCGTAGTTTGTCTCCTCTCCTTTTCCTCCTCCTCTACTTGGTTGCCTCCTCATTTATCTCCTCCTCCGCCTCACATCACGCCGACCTCTGACATTATCACTCTAGTGACGGAGGGGATAGGACAGCACAAGTGAGTTGTGGAGGCACGGGTGATTTGGGAGAAATCTCATGAGGGGGAAATAGGGAAGAAGATAAAAAGGAAAAAGAACGAAGGAAAGAAGGAAAGAAGGAAGAGGGAAAAGATGGACACGTAAACCGAGGCGACTATGCATCCTCTAATCGGTCCCCACATTGGTCCCATAACACAACTAGGTGCACAGAAAGCCAACAAACCTCCACACACACAAGGAACAATAGGTTATCCATTAATAAACTATATTTCAAGTATTACAATTAATTACATGGTTTACAATTAAAACGAATAATCAAGTCGAGGTGTCAAAGGTTTGTTTTGCACATTTGAGTTGGGATCATGGGGCCATCAATGGTGGTCCTGTAGGACACCTGATGTGCTAGCTTTGTGGAGATTTTTCATTTAATTTTCCAAATATATAAAATAGTTTTGAAAAGGTTTTTCAAAGAGATGAGTTGGCCCATTTTGGAAAATGATTTTCTTGGTTTTCTGTGTACAGGCCGAGACACCGTGGGATTGTGTCGTCGGGACCAAAGAATGTTGCGACATTCTTGGGTGGTCGGGCATGTCTCCCTGGTTGAGGTCGGGGGCCGAGACTTGAGGCGAGTATTTGTCGGGTCTTGGAGGTAGGATACTCCTTGACTGTCATTCGCAAGGTTGAGGTTGAGGTCCACGGGTTGAGGTGTCTTGTGGCATGATGGGGAAGTATGATACTCCTACTATCGTTGTGAGCACCGAGGCTCGATTGTTGTTGGGTGTGGTGGTATGACACTCCTCCCTGAGCATCATGTGGAGAACGTTGTGAGGAGGCGTACCCTATGGTGGCCAGTGTGGGTGGGACACGTTCCTCGTAGCTAGTAGCGTCCTGAGAGACAGTACTAAACTTCCCAGAAGGGTTGGCTTTGTAAGGATTCTCCAGGTAGGAGAATCGTGGGACGACGTCACTCCTACACAAGGTAGTGCTACCGTGGCAGTGCAATGGACTTTGGTGGCTGCTTATGGCAAGAGTTGGTTGGCAGACGCTGGGTTTTCTGACTCACTGTGTGTGATTTTGGTCATTGAGGGCCTTGTTTGTGGTTTTAGGCTGATAGAGCCCTGTTTACTGTTTTGGCTAGTGTCGACCACATTTGCTATGGTTTTCGGTCTATTGGGCCTGGTTTGTCACTCTTGATAGTTTTGGAGAAAATGATTTGCGAAATGATTTTTAAAGAAAAATTAATATAGATTTGTTTTCCACTATTTTTCATAGGGTGCGTGCTGAGTGACTTTTGTCACTCATGTTTTCTTCATGATTTTGGGTCGCAGGTGCATGCATGCAGATGAGTTTTAATATAGTGCACATAGTCTGGAGTCTCGTAGCCGCACACACAAGTTCCTGGTAGTTGATATTTCTGTTTAGCATTTAATTTCCTGTAATTTAATTTATTTTAAATTATTATAGGAATTAGGGCATTACACAAACACACACACACACTCTCTCTCTCTCTTCACCACTACACACACGATAGATTCTCTTTCTCTCTCTATCTCACCACACACACACTCTCTCTTTAAAAAAACAAGTCTCTCTCCTCTACTCTCTCTCTTATCAAATATGAAAATCCCATAATTTAAGGGATATTAACTACAAAAAGTTGCCAAAAAAATCATAGCAACGTTGGATATGTCATACAACATTGGATATATAGGAGGGAGTTTCTTATCAAAAAAACACAACACTAATTGAAAAGTAGAAAATTAATGAAACATCAATAAAATATTACTACAATAAAAGTTAATATTATTATTTATAACTTACCATTATTACTAAAATATATATGTCTCTCCCAATCTTTCTCCTCTCAAACTCTCTTTGATACATATATACGACTCCCTCTCTCTCTCTCTCTCTCCACCACCACATAGACACAATTTTTCTTTCTCTCTCCCTATCTCACCATATACACTCTCTTTCTTTAAAATAATACAAATCTCTCTCATATACTCTCTCTCTCTTACCAAATATGAAAATCCCATAATTTAAGAGATATTAAATACAACAAGTTGTCAAAAAAGTCATAGCAAAAAAAATGGAAGGAAAAAATTAGAATTTGAATACCACTATAGAAAAATTGGTGGTTTTATTATTTACCACGGGATCTTGATCCAATGGCTATAACCTCAGGTTACCTCATTTTAACAAACTGAGGTAGGATGCAATAGAAGTCGTGTACACACACACACATATACACATATATATAAATATATATATATATATATATAGAGAGAGAGAGAGTAATGATCTAGTAAGGTCTTGCCTTACGTAAAAATGTAGAGCCCTTAATCTAGACCATCAATTTTTATCTTAGTAACTACCATTTTAATGACAATAATTTAAAAAAATTCTATTAAATAAAGAGGTAGTTATTGTAACCATCTTTTCAATTACATCCACCATAAGATTCAAATCCAATAGTTGAGAGAATCAGGGCCCTACTTATTTTAAGTAGGGAGGGGCCCTATTAGAAAAAAGGATATTAAAGTGTAACAAGATATTAATGTGTTTCAATTGATATAAAAATCTATCCATATATGAAAATGGTGAGAAAATGGAAATTCACAAAACCACTAATACAACATAGGTGGTTTTACTAATTTAAAATCCAGATTTAATCTTAATCATGCGATATGTTATTAACGGTAGATGATTAAGGGCCTTACCAAACAAAAGTAAGGACGGGCCTTACCTGGTAATTTGCCTATATATATATATGTGTCTGTGCCTATACACACACACACACACACACACACATACATACATACATATATATATATATATATATATATATATATATATCTACATATATATATAGATATATGTACATATATATATATATCTAAATGATACACGACGACAAATGATACACGATGACAAATGATCCAATTATGTATGCTTCTAAGCACTAGTGGATCCAACAAAGTTTGTCAAGTTATTCATCATGTAAATACTAAAAAAACATTAGATGATAAAAACGATTTATTAATAATTAAAATTAAAAATATCAAACTTTTATAATAGATGACAATACTCCTTTTCTAGGCATTATATTTTGAAATCGTTGCATAACTACTTTAGTGTAAGTACCTCTAAAAACATCTCTTTTAATGTACATTATCAAGCAATCATTCATCAATTCATCTTCCATTCGAATTTGTAATGAAGTTTTGATGAGTGTCATTACAAAAAAGACTCTACACTGTAGTAGTGGTTGCAACCAACACAATCGAAGCTAATTTCACAAGTAAATATACCAAATGATAAATAACACACAAGCCATTGTCAACCACTTTTTGAGCTAAAGAATTGGTATCTAATAATGCAAAAAAATTACAATAAGAATGCACATCTCTAATACAAGTCTTAAACTCATTATCAAGTCCCAACACGTCTAATTGTGAGAAATTAGTAGAATAAAATTTAGCCAAACGAATCGATTTACTCTCATCAAAAGAAAAGAATGAGTCTTTAGGATCAAGGCATGCCATGCATAAGAGAAACACTATATTCGTCTCACTGAAACAATTATTAAGCTCCTGAAGTTGCGTATCAATACAATGTAAAACATTTCCACCTAATAATAATGAATATTAGTGATTTTTAACATATTACACCTCAATTGTCCTAAAAGTTCAAGCTTATCTCCTGTAATGACCCCTAAGTGCTACCACTTAACTCAGCTTCAATTTTCCATTTTATTATTCTTTTATCAACTACAATTATACTAAGCTATGTTCTCACATAATCTATAATGCATAAACATTAGAAATAAAACTAAATTATAAACTCACCACAATCCCTAATGTATGGCAACATGACTCCAACCTATGTGCATTAACTAAGCACTAGCTCCTATCCTACACCTGCTAAAGACAAAAATCAAAAGCACACATGAGTGATCACCTAACACACACTCCACCTAAATGACTTGGCAAAAAACGTTAAGGAAGCAGGCGTAATTACGCCTCACACAAACAAGCACAGACATCCCACCAAGATGCTATAACACCACAACAGGGCAATCCATTACTACCCGACTAGCAGCAAAACCTCAAAAGCATGCCTTTAAAATCTTTCTTTTCTTTTTTTCTTTTTCAAAACCACATGCATGCTCTTTCAAAATCCTTTATGCACGCTCGAGATGACCACTCTTGCTAAATCAAGCCCAAAACCACTCCAAAACACACAACCTGATCCCACACACACTCTGTATAGATCTCAGACAACTAACGGCATTTGAATGCTCTCTATAGCATCCATAACACCCACCACAGTAATGCACGAAAACATAAAAGCAAGCATAGAGCTTCAGCTCTAAAACCACGGTCTACTATAGACCATAACAACCACACGAAGGCCACAAAGCGATCACTCCAAAACACCACACCACAACACACACCACGGCCTCCTCTAGGCCAGAGCTAGATTTCTTGAACCAGGACTCAGCAAAACCATAGGTCAAACAATGTGTCGTGCTGCCAGGTGCCAAGTTGTCAATAGTGGCTACAAGTAGTGCATTGAGGAGCCACCACAGTACTTGCACTGCCATAGACAACCACCCTGTAGAGGAGTTTTCTAGTCCCATAGTCCCACCACCTGTATGACCCTCAATAGTTAAACTCACTTGGGAAAGCAACTCACCCAACATGGGCAAGCTGTCCTCTCTCAGGACAAACCACAGGATACGCTCTCTTGGCGTCCTAGCTCTATACTCCGAACCACTAGAGGCTCGTCACCCATAAGCTCAGCCAGCACCCATAAGTCTCAATACCTATAATGATCAGGGTATCAAACCAAGCTAAGTAGGAGTCTCATACCTCCCGAATCTGTTGGCATGATACCACTATGTATAGACAGTACCCTGGGCCTTGATGTCAGGTGAAAACCAGAGTATCATAACTCTAGGTCCAGACGGCACCTCAACCTATAGACTTCAACCTCGGTCTCGTGAATGACAATTCAAGAGTATCATACCTCTAGGATCCGACGAATACTTACCTGCAGCATCTTGGTATCAAACCATAACCTACGCGATGTGCTCGACCACTCAAGAATGCGGCCTACAACCCTTGGTCCAGACAACACGACCCTATGTTCTATCAGTCCACCATAAAAAAAAAACCACGGAAAACTCTTTCTAAAGCCATTTGCAAACTTATGCATATCTCTTCCAAAACTCTTTTGGAAAATCATTTAAAATCACAACTCCAACACAACTCAAAACACCACAAAAGCATAGCCTAGATAGTTCCTCTATCAGGCACAAAAAAACACACCTTGGGAGTGTCTGAGTTCACGAGCGTCACACTCAACCTACGATGACAACCCAAGAAAAACACTAGCCAAAGCATCATCTGGGTATCAAGTCTATCCAAAAGACACCACACAAGAACCAAAACCATGATCTTAAAGTTCCATTGACTTACAAGACAAGACACCAATACAAACCACAACTAGAACTCTATGTTCTGGTGCCAAAGTGTAAGATGCTTATTAGCTCGTGTCCCTCATGTATCGCAGTCAGTTCAGGGTCAAACACCTAGAACAGTGTCACTGAATATCTCATTCAGTGCACCACACCGAAAATCAGCCAAACTCTAGACCTAGAGACAACATCATGATTCCTATTGTCCATTCTAAACCATTAGGAGAGAGACTTAGTATCTCTAAGTCTTATAATCTTTATATAAACTATATCCCAAGTGGAACTTTGCTAATTCATTTTAGGCAATCCCTTTAATTATTCTAATGATTCTTCTAATCATTATTATGCCAATATAATTACCCTCCCTAAATTAATATAAATATATATATATACAATATATGAATACATATATATATATATATATATATATATAATAAAGTGGTAATAAGTTATAAAGAATTAATTGATTCATGATCAAATCACTCGATGATTCATTTTATCAAAATTTTGACTAAGTGAGGGATTAAATGGTATAGTTAATTTGTTTGTAGTTTGGAGGTTTACAAGCATGACTATTGCTTTCCAATTAGCTATTTTTGCATTAATTGCAACCTCATCAATCTTATTGATTAGCGTACCCGTTGTATTTGCTTCCTCTAACGGTTGGTCAAGTAACAAAAATGTTGTATTTTTTGGTACATCATTATGGATTGGATTAGTCTTTCTGGTAGCTATCCTTAACTCTCTCATCTCTTGAAGCTCTTCGTTATTGGATCAAAGAAAAGCCCTTTCTTCTAAAAAAATTGGATTCTTAGACACATTTAAATTAAATTTGACTGAATTCCAAAAAAATCAAAAAATCATCATAAAATCAATAAGAGATTTATGTATATGTGTGTACATATATATATATATATATATATATAGAGAGAGAGAGAGAGAGAAAGAGAGAGAGAGAGAGAGAGTAAGGATCTGGTAAGGCCCTGCCTTAAAAAAAGTAGGACCTTTAATCTCAACCATCCATCTTTATCTCAATAACTACCATTTTAATGATAATAATTTAAAATTTTCGATTAAATAAGGAGGTAATTACTATAACTACCTTTTCCATTAGATCTACCATAAGATTCAAATCCAACAGTTAAGAGATTCAGGACCCTACTTATCTTCAGTAGGGATGGACCTTATCAAAAAATTAGCCTATATAGAAATCAGTTACATCCTCCCTTAAATTAACAAATTTGAGGGAAGATGCTTTATGCTAATTGGATTGGAATCTAATGTTTAATTAAGAAAACCACCATTATGGTTTGAGTGGTTTTGGTTTTGTTTTTTTTATTAAAATGGTCAGATATATTATTTAAAATTTGGTTGTTTTTATTTTGAAAGTGGATGAAAAGGATTTCTGATTTGAATGTTTCCTATTATTTTGATTTTGTTTTTATTGACGTCAAATAAGGTATGTCACATTGTAATGGTAGTTATGACATTAAAAGTAAGTATTGATAGTTTTTAGTGGTAGTTATGACATTAAAAGTAAGTATTGATAGTTTTCAATTATCCTATGGCTGACAGTGGTGATTATGTAGATGCAGGCATGAGTGGGGTCTTATCATCATCGAAAATCATAGTTGCCATTATTGTTGACAAGGTTATAGGATGTCATTATTGATTCTGAAAATGCAGTGAATAGTTTTACAAATACAGTTTTGTAAAATTTTTTAATTATTGATGATGATAGTTGTTTGCTAATAGTTTCGTAATTGTGTTTACGAAAAAATTATTCAAAGTAGTATATGTAATAGATTTAGAAATTCTATTATGGTATCACATGTAAATCTGGGTTGTGATGTGCTGTTAAGTACTTCCTAAATTGTTTTTTGATTTTGGAATGTTGAATCTATTGCAAAAGATTCTTCTAATTATCATTATTGGATTGTATTTTCCATTTTTTTCAGATTTGTTTAAGGCATAAAATCTGGGATTTGTTTAAGACATACAATTAACATGCAAAATACTAGAATTTGTGCTAACTATTTGAACATGTAACTTCCGAATTCAAAATAAATTCCCTTATTATTTGGCAATACAAATCCACGTAGTTAGCATCTAAAAATTGGAAGTTTTATAACCTCCTAATATTGTGCAATTAATAACCATGTAACTACCAATCACAATCCATATTTTAAACAAAATTACAGATTTGTGCAATTACAAATCCACGTAATCTCGAATTTAGTGCATTACAAATCCACCTTACCAACAAAACTTAAATTCAAAATATCCACATATTTAGCATTTAAAAATTGGAAGTTTTATAACCCCCGGATATTGTGCAATTAATAAACATGTAACTACCAATCATAATCTAGATTTCAAACTAAATTACGGATTTGTACAATTGCAAAACCAATTAATTCCAGATTTACAACATTACAAATCAAGTTATAATAGTATTACAATTATTATGAAATTGTTTGACAAATAGTACAACAAAATAGTATTAATACGATTTTAACTAAAACTATTCTCACTATTCCATATTACTATTTTGAAAATAGTATTACAAAATTTCATTGAAAATATCCACATCAACATCATTAAGTTTGATGAGATAATCTGTTTCAAACTGTAATACGATTCTAATCAGTTAGAAGTTTTATTTGGTAATACTGTTTGGAATACTGTATTACAAAACTGTATAAGATATAACCATCGTCTTCCTCAATTGTATATGCTATTCATGCTTGTTGTCTGCACCCGATAATAACGTGGCACAATTCTCTTCCATGCAAACGATAACACATGAACATCAATGACTCATTCGTGTCTAGTTGCTAATTTAAAGAAATAGTAAAGCAGACTTCCGGTGAGATAATGCTCTCATACACCAAGGTCGGCAAGATGATCAAGTTTCCAGTACCATCCAATAAAAAAACAACTACTCTGGCTCTACACATACATCTAATCTGTAACAAAATGTAATACTAAACTATATCATAACAATAGTAATAATGAAATATTTTATGTTAACATTCAAGACTGTAACAATGAAATATGAATTATAGTGTTATCTTTCATTAACTATAATAGTAATACTAAAATAATACATTTACAACTTTATAAGTAAACTATATTTTAATTCATTTAAACATAATATTGATACCCAAGTGTAATAACAAGCACTATTATGAAACTTTAGTATAAATAGTAAAATTAAACTATTTTTACAAAGTAGTGACATGTTAAAATGGATCCATGTACTCTTTGTTGATGGGCTTCTATTGGAACACGGAATCTCTATTGGCTCATCTTTAGATTCTGTTTCACATTGACATCACAAAATATGTATTGAAACCAATTCACAACATTTTATTGGAAGAAAATAAGTATTTGCATTGAATTTTTTTTCTTACCTTCTATTTCATTGGTTGGAACAGGAGCATAATTTTCCTTCCTTCACTGTTTAGGATTCTTTTCCAAAACATTACCCATTTTCTTCCTTGATGTGGAACTCTTTTCAGACATTTCTTGGGTTATATTTAGATTGAACATGTCTTCCTCCGTACCCACGTTAGTTGGAAAAATTAAAAATAAAAAACACTGTTGAAAAGGATTCGAGTTGTTGTGTAACACCCCTGTGCTACACAACAGTACAGGAATTACCCAAAAGCAGCTAAAAGAGTCTAAATAACAGAATTAAATAAAACTGAACACCCAGACCTGTGTACGGCAAAAGTGGCTCAAAAGGGATGTACCAGACTAGACTGCACCTACTCCTGAGCACCTGAAACAAGGGAAGAAGGAAAACACGCGTGAGTGACAGGAATGTCACACAATACACATCCCAAAACAATGGCAAAACCAGCGAAACACTGCCAGAAAGTTTCGAGAAAACTACAATCGCCAAAACCCACACATGCGATTAGAAAGACTTCGAAAAAGATGCCATTTCAAAACTTTCTTTTCTTTTGCTTTCAAAACCTCATGATCATTCAGAAATCTTTATACACGACTCAAGGACAGCAAACCATTGCATCTAGTTTCCCAGCCCAAAACATCATTTAATCCATTAACACAATTTATCACAAATCAGGGCTAGGAACTAGTCTAACACATAAATCCACAATTCTTATCTCAAAACTGGTTGCATCACCCTGGCCATAGGCAATCAACTTGGCCACAAGCAACTGGTGAGGATTCCATGTCACCACACCCACACTGCAGTGTCATGGTGAACCACCATGCGCTGGAGTTCAACCGCCTCGGTCGTAGCCTCGAATGTACCCTCACTGGTACAAGCACGGAGTGCCTTCTTGTGACGCCATGGTGCCCGAGCACCTGGGGACTCTAACCCCAGACCCGACTAGCACCGGCACTGAGGGTAGTCTGGGTCTACCATACCTCGGGCCCTACAGTACCACCACAGTCTCGAGGCTCCTACCCTAGACTGTAAACTCGGCAACCACAACCAAGGACATGTCCCCGACATCTCTAGAGGTCTCACTACAATTTCATAAATCTCTTTAAAACCATATGCAATTTCTCGTTTCAAAACATTTGACAAAACCATTCTTTTCATTCATAAAACTCTTTATAAATCTCACGCATTGTGCGTCACATTATCATTTATGGTTCTAAAAGAAAACCCCAATCATTCATTCATGGTCATTGCACCATGCAATTACCCCTCACATGGGTCCACATTTATCCACAACAACATATCCACATGCAAAATCTCATAAATCATTTCCACGCATCTCATGCATTCATCATGCATTTATCCAAATTTATCAACATTTTTCAAAGCTTTTCTCAATATAGTCCAGTGTCTTGATTTGGCATACCGAATAGGGTTTTGGTCGACTGAAAATCCCTTATTCGGTCGATCGAAATATTTCGGTATTCCTAATCCCTGTCAGTTTTGTCAGTCCCCTGCCAGAACGGCAGACTGAAATCATCCGGTCATCCGAAATCCCCTGATTCGGTCGACCGAATTTCCCCCGGTCGTCTGAACCAGTGGTCCAAGGAACCACATGGGAGCATTTCGACATACCGAACCCGGTTCGGCATACTGTTTTCTGCGATTGCAGAAAACCTCCCCGGCCTCCGTCGTCTCTTCTCCACAAAGTGGGAGTAAGGAGCGGACCCCTCTAAAGCACCACAAAAATTACAAGTAAAACATAGGGTGTAGACCTTCAAGTCTACTCCAAAACCCCTCAATCCAAACATAAAACTATTAAGCATGTTGTTCTATAGAAATTCACAAAGGCATAAGACTCATATGAAATCACTGTAGCATGCATCAAGAATACCCACGAAACACCCATGAATCAACATGATATCAACATAAACAAATTATTCATCTCATTCCCAACAATTTCCCTATTTTTGAATGATTTTAACATCATTATCCATGATTTATCCCTTAACCTAAACATGCCACGACCAAGGAAAGGGAAACGGAGGGGGACCCATACCTGGCTTTGATGAGCCTCGCGTGCCCTCGAGCTCTGGCGATGCACGACACCGGCCTATCCCCGCTCGCACGCTCTCCTTCGGCATGCGGCCTCCCCTCAGTTTCCGCACTCGCTCTCTCCCTCTCTCCCTCTCTCTGGTTTCTCCTCCTCACCCCCACGCTGCGCGCCTCCCTTTAACTCCACCTCCGCACCTGCCATCCCTCAAATCCCGCCGGTCAGCTACCAACCTTTATGCTCTAGAGGGGACGGGATGAGCAGCCCTCCCTCTAGGCCATACACGTAGGAGAGGACCGATCGTAGGTCACGGGCGTGGAGAAGAAAAAGGAGGGTCACGGGTATGGTTGGGCTCTTGACCAGGTCCAAGCTTAAATCCAAGTGGGTCTCACCCCCAAACATGGGTGTCAATTGCATCACAGACACACAAGCCAAAGAAGTCACACCACAAGGGAAAAACTAGGAGCACAAAACATAGGGAGAGACCATAGCCAACAAACACAACTTGGATTAACCATTAACAAACTATATACAAATAGTACAGGAAATTCCATGGTTTATATTAAATGGAAAATCAAGCATAGATGTTACATCATACCCCCCTTAAAAGAATTTCGTCCTCAAAATTCACTGATCAAATAAATGGGGGTATTGGGACTGCATGTCTGCCTCTCGCTCCCAAGTAGCTTCCTCAACACCATGGTGCTGCCATTGGACTTGCACAAGAGGAATCACCTTGTTCCTGAGGATCTGTTCCTTCCTATCAAGGATCTGTACAGCGTCCTCAACCATGGTCAAATCTTCCTGCAGCTCATTCGGCTGAACTGGAATCACTTGGGATGCAGTGGCCAAAAACTTCCTCAACATCGAGACGTGGAACACACTGTGCATGCCTGAGAACTCTGGAGGCAAGTCCAACTGGTAGGCAACTTCCCTGACTCTTCTGATTATCCTGTAGGGTCCAATGTAGCAAGGGCTCAACTTTCCCCGCCTCCCAAATCTGAATATGCCATTCGTTGGTGACACCTTAAGGAAGACGATGTCTCTAACCTCGAACTCCAAAGGTCTGTGCCTCCGATCAGCAAAACTCTTCTGCCTACTTTGTGCAATCGCCAGCCTCTTCTTGATCAGGTCTACCTTCTCTGCATACTCTTGCACAATCTCTAGGCCCACAAGCTGCCTCTCGCCTACTTCATCCCAACAGTAGGTGTTCTACAAGGTCTGCCATACAACGCCTCATACGGCGCCATACCTATACTGGAATGGTAGTTGTTGTTGTAGGTGAACTTGATCAACGGAAGATGATCTTCCTAACTCCCCTTAAAGTCCAAGGTGTAGGCCCTCAACATGTCTTCTAAGGTCTGGATAGTCCTCTCAGTTGCTCGTCTGTCTAAGGATGGAAGGCCGTACTGAAATGCAAAATGGTGCCAAAAGCCTCTTGCAATGCTCCCTAGAATCTAGATGTGAACCTGGTGTCTCTATTAGACACAATGGACACCGGCACCTGGTGTCGGACTATCTCAGCCACATACAACTCTGCCAATTGAGCTAATGGGAGATTCACCCTCATAGGTAAGAAATGTGCTGACTTTGTGAGACGATCCTGTAATCATGCCGGCGGAGAGATCGCAAAATAATGCGAAACGGTGGGCAAAATCACGTCGAAAAACAAAACAAAAATGCAAAAATGCAGGAGTCGCCACCTAGTCTATTATGGAAGACGAGGAAAACCATAAACATGATAAATCATGCAAAACAATAAAAAAGAAAGGCCTTCGAAACCAGAAGTGCGGGTAAGGATCCCTGTTACATACGAGGAAGGTGTTAGGCACCCTTGCACGCCCGATAAAATCGGTCTTCTATGCTTTCTCCAATGAAATGTTGGCTTTTCAGCCTCTTGCTATACGCCCGAGGGCGATATGCCATGCCATGTTAGTGCCTTATGCTAATAGGTGCATGATGTGTGGGGTGTGTCCTATGCTCAGAAATATCACTCTTTTATCCCGGGTCCAGTGTATAATGGAAAGATATTGCATAAGCATAATCAAAGTTGTATCATTCTGAGTGATTTATCATCATCGCTCTATATGCAAATGCAAATTAAAACACATAAAAAACAGAGCGTGCCTTCCTAGTAAATCCAGGAGAAAAATCAAGGAAAAAACCTAGAAGAAAACAAGTCGAGAAAGCATGACAAGGATGTGTAAAAACATGTTGTATGCTAAAACAGGGCAGTGTGCTGATTTGGTGCGCCAGATTGGTGAGTCAATCTGGTGCGCCACCTATGTGCGCCTAGGTGGGCTAGAAAGGTGCAGGGTTAAAACAGGGCAAATATGCGAGGCTAAATCTTATAA
>JAMKQA010006018.1:0-12269 GCA_024699735.1 Posidonia australis | reverse complement strand
GCTCTTCCGATCTGTTTGCGCACTTCCATGGGGGAGAGACACGGTGGCAGCAAAGCACAAGGCTGCGAAGAAACGTAGCACTGAAGAGATGGAGGCTGGAACTCTTGGCCTCCTCATCTCCTCCTGCTCTTTCTTCTTCTTCTTCTTCTTCTTCTTCTTCTACTTCTTCTACTGCTTCTTTCTATGCTGTTGCTTTCATGCGTTGGACAAAAACTAGTGTCATTTATTCTAGTTTGTCAAATGTCAACCCATGTAATTTATTTTGTGGATAAAAAACAAGGTAGTTTAATGGAAGTTTGCTACTTGCATGTTAAAATAATTGAGAGTAATGGCAGCACTCATTTTTACGTATTACGCAAATATGATGTCGGCTGTTAATTTTTGCAATACATTGTTCCGAAGAGCCCCATTTTTTTTGGGTCCTAAATACGCCACGGCAACATTTTTTTTGTAAATGGTAATTTTTACGTATGTTTCAGGATTCGAACTTGGAACCTGTGAGGAGTTTAAAGTTCTCCCAACCACTATGACAATGAGACATTATCTACGCCATGAAAACATTGATGCTACGTTGCCCACAAGTTAAACTTTAACCCAAGTACATCTGATATCATCCATGACGGCACTATCTGTAAGTGCGACACATTTATCTGTAATGTATTTGCACCATAATCCTCCATTTCCCCTTTTTCCTCTTCCCACCTATGGCAATACATCTCCGTAACTAGCAAAGATTCATATAGAAAGAGAAAAAGAGAGGGAGAGAGAGAGAGAAAGAGAGAGAGAGAAAGAGAGAGAGAGTGTGTGTGTTTGTGTGTAATACCTAGGGTTGTAATGTGAGATGACATGTATTTTTATATTAAGATTTATATGAGAAATTATGTTTTTTTTTTTTGGTAACGGTTTAAGAATTTTTATTTCAGAGGCAAAAGACGTCAAATAAGAACATTATTATGTCAAAATTATACAGTACCTCGGACCTTAGAATCCTCTTTAAATGTATCAGAATTAACAACCAAACAAAGAAGTACCATTAAAAACTACAATTAGAGATAGTTTCATAAAAATACATGACTATTTCATGCCTCAGAATTCTCCAAATTATTCTGAGAATCCTCTTCAGGAATGTTTCTTAAAGATGAAGGGATAGAAGAAGGGATGGAATGCTCCACCATTTGTGAAGCCATATCAGATGTGTATTGTAGCATTTCATCCTTTTCGAAGCCTGAAACAAGCGTTTCTACCCAAAAATGTATCAGTGAAATAATATCATGTATACAAGAGTATATGATCTAATAGTATTACGAAAAATCCTATTATTCCTTTCTTTCCAAATCAACCAGAGAATGATTTGAAATAAAAAAGTTCAACCAAGAAATGATAATTCAAATTTTAGATGAGGAGAAGCCTGAAACAAATCTGCAACTTGAAAAAAACCAAGGTATAAATCAAAAGCCAGGAAAAATCGCCGAATACTCCTGACAATTATGCAGTTTAAAAACAGATGGTTATTGCTCTCAATGTGTGCAGAGTAAAAGATGCAAAGGGAGGAACCTAACCAACCTCTCTTGATCAGATTTTTCTTTGTTAAATTTTTATTATTAATAACTAACCAAGAGAAAAGCTTAATTTTCAATGGAGTATTGCTTTTCCAAAGACATGTATAAAAGGGATTGCGAAGACCTCCATCATTTAATAAACTGTAAGCCGCCTTCATCGAAAATATATTATACTTGGAAGGTAATCAATTCAAGTTATCCTCTCTGGCACCTAGATTCAACGATTGTAGAATGTTATCAAAGAATTCTAACTGAGATTGAAGTACTGTAGGATCACATAGATAGCAGTAGGTTAAATCAAACAATCTATTAAAGTCAAATCTAAATATGTCCATAGTTGTTCTGACAGAAGCCTTCTTAAATCTGGCTAAACTGTATAATCCAGGTAAGATAGTTTTCAAAGGGATATCACTCCACCATTTTTGATCCCAGAATATAGTATTAATGCCATTACAGACATTGGAAGTAGTAAAACAATTAAGGAAATTAAAACAATGTTTGATACTACGTCATAGAGGGGAGCAGTTAAGAACATAGGAATTCAGAATTGCTCCAGGTCCCCTGTGGAGATATCTGACCCTTAAAAGTGTTTTCCAAACAGGACAGTGATAGCTAGAAAGAAATTGCCATAGCAGCTTAGTTTCCAAGGCTGCACTAAAATTTCTTAAGTTAATAATTCCCCAACCATTTTGTTGTTTTGATCTGCATAGATTAGACTACTTAATTAAGTGTAGCCCTTTATGATTTGGAGATAAAGAATTCCATAAAAATTTACTTCTTAGATAATCAATTACCTTCTCAATCTTTAAAGGCATATGTAAGACCGACATATAATATATAGGAATAGCTGATAAAACAGCATTAACTAAGACCAACCTGCCCCCTAAAGACAAGTGCCTGGCCTTCCATAAAGAAAGTTTCTTAGAGATTTTTTCTATCACAGGTGTCCACATGTTAGCAGTGGCTCTTTTATAGTGCAGAGGCAGTCCTAGATACATAAGGGGAAGGTTAGCCTTACCGCACCCCAAAATATTACATGAGGATATTATTGAATCCTGAGTAACTCCCACACCAGTAAGGGAAGACTTATGAAAATTGATTTTTAAACCAGAGTAAGTCTGAAAACAACATAAAATTCTTTTAATATTAATCAAATTCTCAATACTGTCTGGCAAAAATAAAAGAATATCATCTGCATATTGCAGATTGACCAGAGATGGACCTTCATGTGGGAATTTAATCCCAGAAATTAAATTGCTTCTCTTGGCTGCTTGCAGCATACAGTTTAACACATTTGTAGCTATAATAAATAGTAAAGGAGATAAGGGATCACCCTGTCTTAAACCATTAGATGTCCCAAAGAAACCTTTAGGTGAGCCATTAATTAAAACAGAGAACTTAGCAGTAAATATACACATTCAGATCCAAGAGATCCACTTATTCCCAAAACCCATTCCAGAAAGTGCATCTATTAAAAAGTTCCAATTAATATTGTCAAAAGCCTTTTCGAAGTCTAATTTAGTAATAAACCCATTAATATTTGAAGATCTCATAAAGTGTAGGATTTCTTGCGCCACAAGGAAACAATCTCTAATAGATCTCCCAGCCAAAAAAGCACTCTGAGAAGTATTAATGGCTGTATTCAGCACAGGCGACAGCCTAGATGCCAAAGTTTTAGTTATAATCTTGTAAAGGCTATTAACTAAACTAATAGGTCTAAAATCTTGAATCCTTATGGCACCTTATTTCTTAGGAATAAGTGCTATGAAAGTTTGGTTAATTGCAGAAAGAAATTCAGGGTCATTGGAGGAATGGAAGGACTGGAAGATGTTAACTAGTTCAGTTTTCAACATATCCCAGTAGTGTTGAAAGAAGATCAAAGGAAAGCCATCAGGACCTAGAGACTTCTCACCAGATAATTTGAACACATTAGATCTAATCTCTTCTTTCTCAAAATAGATCTCAAGCAGTTCAGGAGAAGAGATTTTTACTGGAATAAAGGTTTCCCAGTTAAAGGAGATATGAAGGCTGCTATCCTTGTTAAAAAGCCTAGTAAAGTGTTTCTCAATTTCTCTGTAGATCTCCACTTGGGATATGGTTATTGAATTATTGATGAGAAGGGAGGAAATATTATTTGCCCTTCTGTGGCATTTTACCATATTGTGGAAGAATGAGGTGTTGATGTCCCCTTCCTTCAACCATTGAATTCTTGACTTTTGTCTCCAATAAACCTCCTGTTCTTTAAGTAAGTCAAGGTGTTTTAATCTCAGGGCCTTTTTTTTTCACCCAATTGATATTGTCAGAATGTTTAGCTTGAACATCCAAGTCATGTATTTGGGATTCTATAAGTCTGAGTCTTTTACTTCTATTTGCTTTAAAAGGAGCAATCCACTTCTTAAGCAGGGCTTTTAGATTTTTCAGTTTGAAGCTAAACTCAGACATAGGAGAGGATTGAGAAAGAGGATAGCCATTCTGCCACCAATAATCCTTAATTAATTGTTCAAATCCCTCTAAACAAAACCAAGATTTATAAAATCTGAATGGGGGGGACCCCAATCAGGGGCCATAGTATTAACTATGATTGGAATATGATCAGAGACAATTCTAGCTTTACCAGAACAAAAAGCATCAGGGAATTTCCTAGACCAGTCTGGGGAGACTAGGAAACGATCAAGCTTTACTAATATGGGATGGTCATGGAAATTTAACCAAGTATAAGAAAAATTATTTGGAGAGAAATCAATCAGAGAATTCTGTTCAATGAAATCATTGAATCTATTCATATGAGCAGTTCTATTAATGTTAAGGGAATGCTCACAGGGAAATATGATAACATTAAAATCTCTCCCCAGAATCCAATGATTGTTAACAAGGGTGCTAATGTAATGAAATTCTTCAATGAATAGAGGTTTCAGGTTGTGGTCACAGGGGCTATATACTCCAGTGAGCCACCAATCGAAATCATCACCCTGATTTTTAAAATTTATAGCAAGACAGAAATTGGAAGTAATGCAACTAATTTCCCTTAATACCCTGCTATCCCAGCCAATGAGGATACCACGAGATGCTCCTATAGAGAGCACCAGGGACCAGGAATTGATTTTTTTACCTCCTAGAAGCCTAAGAGAACAATCAGTAACGCTTCCTTTTTAGTTTCACTAACAATAACATCACACTTGTTAGAAAGAATAAATTCTTTTAACTCTCTCATCTTTTGACAGGATCCAAGACCTCTAATATTCCAGACAGCTATGATCATAAAAAATTAATGAAAGAACAAGAGGATCCTGCCCTCTCAGAGGAAGCATTTGGATCTTCCAAATTTATATATTCCTTATCCTGATCCTGTCTAATTTGATTAAAAAAAGTAATTGTTTCATTTTTTGATGTCAATGAAATTCCAATGTTCTCGCAAAAAGATTGGAAATGATCATAAGAATATCAAAGTAACGGGTCCACGTATATTTAATGCATACATAATTCAACTCCGTTAGGAAAAGGTACTTGTATTATACGGGTGTTTTCCAACTAATGTCAGCATCAAAATGGTCCCAACTCGTAAATACATAGGGAATGGGTCTCACTTGTGTATTTATGAGTCAGGACCAAAATAGTTGAATTTTTGCCTATATTATGTATGCATAAGGTAGAATATACTTTTCTTATGAATGGTGACTTTCAAAGTTTAACTTGTGAGAGTTACGAAGGTGACCATACTTTTGAGCATGTAAATAGGTAGAACCAAATGAGTACGGGAGGTACAGATCAAAGATTGAATTAATTGTTGTTTGGTTGCTAAGATATATCAATTAGACAAACAAATTTTATTTATAATCTACTACTTAATTGTACCATGAAAGACCTTTTATTAATTTGACTCATAATATTGATCTGCTAGACTACTATTGTTTGACATAATTATATTAAAAAAAAAACAGTGTTTTGCAGAGTTCTAAAAGCTTTTAAAACATTACCTAAGCTCTACCATGATCGCCAATTATCCGTTATGGTCTGGGCTCATGTGAGTCCAAAATAACAACCTTTGAATTAAGTTAGATTACTATTGCTATAGTGATTTCCAACTTAATCCAGCAGCTGTTGGTTCACGGCTCACGTAAGCCCAAACCACAGCATATCAAGTCTCCTATTATGACTAGGTACATGCACGTGTATAGAGTTGGAGTTTATTTTCTTATGGATGACTCTTGCGTACTTCTGACCACTGAGAGCAACAGGTGTGTTGAGACTTATGAGCACGTAAATAAATAGAAATCAAAGGCTTTTTAAATAATCAGTAGATAACCAAGAAAAACTTGTCAACCAGTAAAATGTACGTCATCAAAATAAATGAATCCAATTTATAGAGGTAGCTTATTTGTAGACTATGAATTTACAATAGGGACAGGTTAGGTTTGACTTTTATTGCATCAATATAGTTGACAAGTTCAACAATATCTAACGTGAAGAGCGATAAGGAATGGTGGCCTCTGGTCAGAACGAGACTTAATTAATCAAGTACGATTTTAATTAGGATAATAAATGAGTCGAACAAGTCGAGATGAACTGGCTCGTTTAGGTTTGAAATTTATTTGAGTCTAGAAGAGTATTTATGAGCTTGATTTGTTTGACAAAGTGAATTGTTTTGAATGGACTTGGTTCAAGATGTTTGACAAAGTAAATTGTTTTGACTCTGTCAAGCCAAATAGGCTTGTTTAGTTTCAATTGTTTAGATCAGTTGTTTGCACTCATTTAAGATTTGTTATTTAATTTTGTAAAAAAAGAACAAATTTGAAAAATCAATGATACTTCTTCACCCTAATTCAAATAAAAGTCTACCTCTTAAGATAATGAAACATCAAAAGCATAACAACCAATAATAAGCATCATTACATCAATTACTAAAGTGATCTTCCAAAATGAATAATAACGAAATTGACATGTACTTAAACATGTCTAATAGAAAATAAAAAGCACAACAAACTAAATCTCCAATTCTAGTAATTCTCTCTTTTTCTAAACAACATCAATTTGCAGTAAGTGTTCTAGATCTAGTTGATGTCCCTGTACATATTAGTATGCATGTAATTGTAGACACCCCATATGCTTGCAGTTAGACTCTAAACCTAAACCCTAGTCCAAAATCCTAAATCTAGCCTAAACCTTAGTCCAAACCCTAAGACTTAGCAAACCCTAGTCTAAAACCTTAGACTCAGCAAATCTTAGTCCAAAACCCTAAACGTAGTCTAAACCATAATCCAAAACCTAGACTTAGCAAATCCTAGTCCAAAACTCTAAACCTAGCTTAAACCCTAATCTAAAATCCTAAGCTAACCTAAACTCTAACCTAAACCCTAACTTAAACCCTAAACCCTAATCCAAAACCCTAACAACCTATAACAACTTCTAACAATCCTAACAACTTTCCACTCCAACATAACAACCTCTAACCACTTATAATAACTTCTAACAACCTATAACAAACCCTTAACCACTTCCCACTCCACCATAACAACCTAATCACCTATAATAACTTCTAACAACCTATAATAACCCTAACCACTTCCCACTCCACCACAACAACCCTAACCACTTCCCACTTCACCATAACCACCCATAACAACCCATAACAAATTATCTAGCTATTGCAAGCCTATAAATACCCCCTCATTTGCAAGAGAAAAAAGAGGGAAAAAAAGGAGAGGAAAACTTGAAAAATTTGAGAGGAGAGCAACCGAAGAGATTTCTTCTAACCAGAGAAATCTCAGATCGGAGAGGAAGCTTAGAGAGGAGAAAAATCAAGGTTTAGGCCAGCTCCGGCGAGCTCCAGGGATCTCCTTCACTGCCAGCTCAGGTAAGCCTCGATTTCATCTCAATTTCTTTCAATTCTAGTTCCGTGGGACCTCCACAACCTTCCTTAATCGATTCTAGTAAGGCCATGTGTGTTCCTTGGCCGGAATCAGGTGGTTTTTGGATCGCCAGACCGGATTCTCTGGTAGGAGAGGTGAAAGCACTAATCTAGTACATGATTCGTGCCCTGGTGAGTGTAGTTTGATTAGGCTTGGCCCCTTCTTGCTCCTCCTCTACTCTGGAAGCCTTTCCTTCACCCTAGAAGCCACTGGAAGAGAGCCACCGGACGCAGCCCTACCGTCGCTAGAGAAGATGACTCTTGGAAAGACTGTCCGGGCGCCTCTCGCCTGGCAGCTCCTCTCCGATCGTTGGGACGTCATCCTCTCTTCTTCCCTTGGACTTCGGAGCCCACATGACCTTGCATTGAAGCCCGATTGCGTCCTGTAGTCCCCATCGCTGTCGCCGGAGTTGACGTAGAGCATGATCGAGAGGGGGAGCAGCAGCCCTATTGTTGCCTCTGAGCAATGGGAAACGTTCCTCTCCACACCATCGAGCCTACAAAAGCCCAGAAGCGACGCGCCACTGCCTCTAGTTGCCCTTTCTTTCCTAGGACTGTCGCCAGAGTCGCGATGCTGGTGAGTGAGGTGGGGAAGAGACCTGGACCATCAAACACCTGATCCAAGCCGTTAGATCTTCCCCTCTTTCTTCTCTCTTGCTCACTGTGTGCTTGGATGTCAGATCAGGCATCGGGGAAGCCATTAATGGCATCTCAGATGGCCGTCGACGACGAGGTTCTGTCGCTGCAGCCGTCGTGCCTTTATTTAAAAAATAAAATAAAAACTTCTTTTAGAAAACTCTATTTCTTTTATTTTCTTACAACCAAGTCCTTTTATTTTGCATTTAAGCCCCTGTATTAGTTTTTTAATCATTTTAATAATGTTTTGTTTTGTAAAATTACAGTGTGATCCTTATGTTTTCCTTTTAATATTTTTCAGACATTAAATTTTGACATTGTAGACAACCCAATTTTGAGGTCACTTGGTAGCAAGTTCCTCCGGATGATGCTCTGGTTGCGATCACCAAAATCGTAACCTACTCAAGCCCACTTAGGCCCACGCTAGCCCACTCTGACCCAATTAAACTTGAAACCAAACAAATGAAATTAAATCCACTTAAAATCCATTTAAAAACCCACTTAAATACATTTAAAACCCACTTAAAATCCAAAAAAACCCTAATTAAGTAAAATCCATTTAAAATCCACTTAAAATCCAATAAAATCCTAATTAATCAAATAAAACACTAATTAAGTAAAATCCATTTAAAATCCAATAAAAACCCTAATTAATCAAATAAAACCCTAATAAAGTAAAATCTAATTAAAATCCTAAATTGATCCAAAAAACTTAATTAAAACACAAAACCCTAATTTAAAAACCTAAAAAGCAAAACCCTAAATCCATAAAAATTCCAAAACAAAAAAACCCAAAATAATTAAAACCTAATTTAAAACCAATTAATTAAACCTTAATCATGAATTTAACATAAATAAAGGCCCAAAACTAAACCCACAAACCAATTGAAAATCTAAAATTAAAACCCTAAAAAATCCAAAATAAAAACCAAAAGAAAAAAACCTAAACGAAAAATCAAAACCCTAAGCCCATTAAGCCCAACACTATTTCATTCAAAAATGTAATTCAAAACTTTAGAAAAAGTCAAAAATAATTCTGACAACCCTAATTTTCCAGTGAGAACTCCGACGGACAATCCCAAGGATTCTGGAGTAGATCTCAGCCTCTGTGATCTTTGGCTAACTTCCTCTGATCCACGCGCGTGATCTTACGACGCCTAGTGGTTGAGGAGGAGAATCGAGGGCTCTAGAAAGTCTCGCCGGAGCATAAAGCTCACCTCGCCGTCAAAGCTTGAGACCTTCAACAGGAGAGAGAGATTCACGAGCCTCCAACTTCTCCCCAGCAATCCAAAGTCCTCTCCTCCCTACACCCAAACGAGAAGGACATCCAGGCCATCTTTTCCACCCTATTCCATAGCCTAGAAGCCATCGCCGTCAGCCATCGGAGCATCGCTAGAACGCCGCCGCTGCCACTGAAGATTGTCGAAGAGGACATTTCACCCACCAGGTACCCCTCTTCTTCCTCTGTTCATTTATGAGCATGCCCCTTAGGACCCTGGAATGCGCCACGGTGCAGCAACGCTCCTCGCGCGTCGACATCTCTGCTTCCGGTGGTGGGTTCATCACCACCCGCGAGGCTCTGAGCCTCCTGAGCTCAAGTGAGGCTCCCGTAAGCCTCTCCTCCTCTAGCCTCCCTCCGCTCCAGAGAAGCCCCGTCGTCGACGCCCGATCCATCGAGCTGTCGCCGTTGCCGCAGTCCAGCCGCGTTCGCCGTTCGCTGTCGAAGATGCCCCCGAGCGCACGAGGCCACCTCACTCCGCGCCGATGACCCAGGAACCTCCGCGTACCTCCCAGGAGCTCTCCCATGCTGCCACGCCTTTGCCCAAACCTCTGCAGCAACCCAACCACCTCTGCCATTCCCGTCGCCGGAGACGAAGTTGGGAGGAGCGTTCCAGAGCACCTCAGAGCTCGCCGCTGCCCCTCCGGAGCCTCACCGTGGCTCCCCAGAGCTTTCCCCGCTCTCTCAGCGCCATTCCAGGCCCCGGAGCACCACCGCGTCGCGTCGTCATCGTCTCTGTCGCCGTTCAGAGCACCTCGCTGGAGCTCGAGGTGGGGGGGGAGCCTTAGTCCTCCCCAGCCTTGCCCAACCATCCGGAGAAGATCGTTGCGCCACCACGGAGCTTCCCCAGCCGTCGTGGGCCCCCTTAAGCTGCTAGGTCACCGTCGAAGTCTCACCGGAGGGATCACTGGTGGGAGAACGTCGACGATCCTTCAGTGATCTTCGAATGAACATATTTTGGGCTCAAGCCCATTAGTTTGGGTTTATTACTTTTAAGTTCTCAGTTTATTACATTTACATCCTTTTTTATTGCATATGGGTCCAAACATTTACATTTTAGTCCTTATGGTTTTAAAATTCATTTGTTTCTTTTATTTTATCTGTGGATTTTCCATGTGACCCCCTGAAGGTTTATTTTTTAATTCATAACACATTAATGCATTTTTTTTATCACATCTAGGTCCCTAGAACATAATTTCTTTACATTTAGGTCCAAACATTTGCATTTATCCCCTGAAGCTTTTTAAAATAAGTTTTCTATGTGAAATTTGCATTCTGAACCTTGAGGATTATAAACATTACACTAATCATCATTAAAATTGAGTTTTATCACATTTAAGTCCTGAACGTATACATTTAGCCCCCTGGAATCTTTAAGATGATTTTTCTCTAGGAAATTTGCAGTCTGAGCCCTAAGATATTTAAAAATCACACTAACTACTATTAAAATGGAATTTTATTTACAGTTTGGTCCTAGACTTTTGCATGAAGTCCCCGGAACTTAAAAAAATGAGTTTTCCTTGCACATTTTGCATCCTAGACCTCGGGAAACATCATAATTGCACTGACCAGTATAAAATCCCACTTTTTATCACATTGAGGTCTTGAAATTTTGCATAAAAGTCCTTGGATTCACATCAAATCATTCCTGAGCACATACAATTTGCATATAGGCCCTTAGATTATTTTTAAATCCATCATTTAGGGCTTTAAATGTTTCCTTGCATATTTTGGGACATTTTTCACTCATTGCATCTCATATTTTGCATTTAATCATTGATTCCATTTAAAAAATCATGTTTTCACTGAGATTTGATTCATATTTTCACATTTTGGTCACATTAGCACTTATGTGTACATTTTGCACTTTAAATCCTGACTTTTCAAGAAATTATCCAAGTGCAATTTTTACATCCCGGTGTCACATTGACATTGGACCCATCATTTGCATGTTAGAATAGGGGTCATGAACATGTTCTTCATCTAGATTCTCATTTCTCTTTGTGAATTTTGCATTTTGGCCCCTATGTTTGTCCTTTATTGTGTTTACATCATTTTGTTGATTTTCTCCTCCATGTTTCTTACAAATAACATCTTTTAGACATTTGGCACACATTTTGACACATTCTAGGCCATGCATCACTACCATGCTAGCATTTATCATATATGCCAAAGAAATGACCAAATTGCCCCTATGCCTCCAATTCATGAGCATGCATCTCAATCTTTGCACTCAGTTTGGCATAGTCCATGTCTAAGTCATTCTTTAGAATTTTTGCATATTTAGGCACTTATCCATGCATTTCATATCCTTTCTCTTCACATTTGTATTCCTATTTAGCGAGCCGACATCTCATGCCTTTACTTCGTGGATTTCCGATTCACTTTGTCTTTAGAGTTTCTTATCCGATATCCGATTTGATTGGCTTTAATCCTACATTTCAGATTTTTGATTTGATTTGGATTTCATCGCCCGAGAGCGTACATTAACAGGTCTGAGGGTCGACATTGTCCCCACTACGGATTATTTTCCCCTTTTTGATTTTCATGACTTTCTCCATGATTCCGATTCACTTTGTCTTTAGAGTTTCTTATCCGATATCCGATTTGATTGGCTTTAATCCTACATTTCAGATTTTTGATTTGATTTGGCTTTCATTGCCCAAGGGTGTATGTGACCGTGTCCGTCTGACCGAGCCCCACCCGGAGGGAGGGGTGGAGAGGAGACCACAGCCATGCCGATGACGGCGAAGGCGCAAGGATAAAAGAAAAGAAGAAAAGGGAGTCGCCACCTAGTCTTTTAAGGGAAAGACGAGGAAAACCACAAAAGGATGGATGCATGTGATGTAGATGGGAAGGCTGGATGTCTGCTAACCAGAGGATGGGTAAG
>JAMKQA010006017.1:0-25039 GCA_024699735.1 Posidonia australis | reverse complement strand
CTTGGGCGTCTAGCAAGCGGCTGAAAAGCCAACATTTCATGGGTGAAATCAAGGAAGACCGATTTTATCGGGCGTGCGAGGGTGCCTAACACCTTCCTCGTGCGTAACAGGGATCCTTACCCGCATTCTGGTTTTATTTCGTAGATCTGTACTTTGTTTTTGTTGTTTTTGCATGATTTTTCATGTATATGGTTTTCCTTGTCTTCCATAATAGATTAGGTGGCGACTCCATTTATTTTTACTTTTTCGACGTGATTTTTGCCGACCGATTTCGCATTCATTTGCAGAATCTCATCGCCGGCATGGTTACAGTAGACTAGGTGGCGACTCTCGCATTCTTATTATTATTTTTTATCGCTTTTGCTGTAATTTCACTAGCCCTCGCTCATTTGGCCTTTCACGTCACGTACGAGGTTGTAGCTGGTATGGTTACACAGTGGAGTTGTTGTGTGATTTTAATCTTGTAAGTGAGGATGTACTTGGATTCTTCAATGTGTAAAGAATTCTATGACAAGTGTAAATAGATTCTTCTACCTTAATTCAAGGGAAGAGAAGAGTGTTGTCGAACTTACCAATGTGGTAGTGCGTAAAGATCAACTAGAATAGTATTTGAACTAATATAGAATTCTCTGTGTATTTTTGTAGTAAATGATCTTGTGTGATAAATGATTGTATAAGATCTTTTTAATTATGTGTTAAATCAATGCCCTTTGGAGTAATTGTCAAGTCGGCAACTTATCATGTACAGTCACGTCATGACAATTTTATCACCACCACACATTTCTGAACTCCATCCTAGCATGTTTGTCTCCATAGAAAAAAGCCTTGATAGTATTTCATGGTCTTAAATGTCTGGTAAGAATCATTGTCAAAGTATAAATATTACAAAACCTCAGGCATATCTACCATAATAAAGTCTCAAAATTTATCCCCAAAGATGGAGCAATTGAAATGTAACACCAAAAATTGTTTTTTGTTCTACACTAAATCAAGCCATCATCACTCTTTCCTATAGTCCATGGCATTCTGAGATTCATCTCCAGATGGTTCATTTAAAGAGGAAGGTCTTGATGAGGAAGGAATAGAAGGGGGAATGGAAGACTCCACAAGCTGTGAAGCCATCGCAGAGACGAATTGTAACATATCTTCCTTCTCAAAACCTGTTACAAGATTTTCTACCCAGAATTTCATCAGAGAAATAATATCGTTAATGATCAAAAAACATGATCTAAATGAATTGCGAAAAATCCTACTATTCCTTTCTTTCCAAATCAACCAGAGAATGATTTGAAGTAACAAAGTCCACCCAGAAAAAGGTAAATAAAACTTGAGATGAGGGACAGACAAAAATAAATCACCAAGTAGTAAGCCATATTTAGATCTATAAATTTTGAGTTGCACTTTATAGAAATTAATACGATGATTTGGTAAGAATGTGTTGATATTTAGTTAGGATCGTTTGAAAACACAGCTCTAAGTGGTTAGCTTATAAGAAAAACCTAAAAGCCAACTTCTAAAAAAATGAAAGCATTGATCCTCACCACCTTGTTTATTATTGAAATGTGTACTTACTAGAAGAATGAATTGAAATGTGTATTCTATTGATTGGTAAAATTTTCTTGTCTATTCTAATATTATATTTTTTGAACTATTAAATTTTTTGTGTATTTTTCTTGTCTATTTTGTAGAGATTGGAGTAGAACAATGTTTGAGTTAGTATAAAATCCTCCATAATTTGTTTTGAATTCGGTGTACAGCATACCTATAACTAAAGTTTGATTTGAATTATTGAATGTTTAATTTGGAAATGAATGATGGCATAGTGATAAATAGTAATGGCATTTTTAGGTAATTAAAATAAAATAAACAATGACAATTTAGGGATAAGATGGTAATACATTCAACTTTAACCAAAAGTTATATTTTTTGGAATTATGTAGAAGCTAAATTTAAGGTATAAAAACAAAGGTTAGAAGTTAATGGTTTCTAGTAGAATCTAAGAGGAAATAGTCATTTAGGACTACTCATAGGTTTTTCTAATTTCTACCCGAAGCTATGATTTAGAAGTTATCTAAGGTCTCGTTTGAAACTACTTCTGGATAGCTTTTAAGTAATTAGTTTCTGGCAAACCATAGAAACTACAGAAATAGTTCCAAATAGGATCTAGTTTTCCCACTTTTCACAAAAACCACAGCTTATTGATAAGGGAAACTATATGTAAATTTATAAATTTCTAGAAACTAGTTGGAGAATGTTTCCATTAGAAGTTGGATAATAAAGAATATAATTACAATGCAAGCCTTATTATTTGTAATAAATTACTTAAAAAGAAAGAAAAGAGAAAAGGAGGGTTTGCAAAGGGTAGATATGTATTTTAATTTCTAGTAGAATCTAACTTCTACTAATGAACCTTTATGTTGCGTTTGGTACACTGGAATGAAAATATATAAGAATGGAATGACCTCTGGAATGGAATAGATTTATTCCATTCTTGTGTTCGGTATGTAATGGAATTGACAAACAATTCCTTTCTAATATTTGATACATAAGAACAGAATTGAAATGGAAATATAAAATTTGGAAGATTAATAATTACATATTAACAAAAATATCCTGTCAATTTGGAAAAAAAATTAAAATAATTTTTTTCCATACACACTATAATATACACATACACATAAAAGTTTTAACATAGATAATCTTTTCTAAATTAGCATTAACATAGATAATCCTTTCTAAATTAGCATTAACAAAATATTCTTGGTAGAATAAAAAAAATTTGTAGGAAAAGAAGACAATAAAAAATATCAATATTTTTTGTAAAAAAATACATATGCAAAAAAGAGAGGAAAAGAAGACAAAAAAGCAAAAAAATACAGAAAAGAGATAGTTGTAGAAGAAAGAAGGCCGTAGAGAAAGAGGGAGGCCGTACAGAAAAAAGTATTTGTAAAGTTCCTCAAAAATGTTACTATGCAATGATGTAAAACATCTTTTATATTTTTTTATTTTTTATGTATTATTTATTTATTTTTTTAATGTATTAAAAATATTTTTTTATTAATAACAAATTTTAATTTTAAAATTTAAATTTTGACCCAATGGACCGGACTGACCCAACCTAGCCCATCGATAGGTTGTGGGCCGTGTTGGGCCCATGGTCTGTTAAAAGAGACTCGACCTAGCTCGACTCGGTCCAGCCAATGAGCTGGCCCAGCATTATCCAGGCCTAGGTGAGCCCTTTCTTTTTTGGACTTGGTCGACCCAACTCGGCCCACATTCCATGACTAAGGGCGACAAACGTCGGAAAACACGCCATAGAGGAGGAGGGATAGCTACAGAGAAGAAGAAACGACCGTGGTACACGATGTTTTTAGGATGATTTCCAATAGAATGGGAATCAAATTCCTTACCTCTCGGGAAGGAATGAAATTTCCATATTTAATGGAAATTTTATTCTCATGTCTATTATAAAGATTTTTTTTTTTTTTTACCAAACATTGGAATGGAATTCTCTTATTCCATTCCGTGTCCATTCCAACATACCAAACACTATCTTATATGTTAAACAAAATTTTTGAAGGTAGCTTAGAATCTAGTTTCTACAAAAATTCTTAAAAGTCAATTTCTAAAAGAAAAAATTTAGAATCTCACTTCTACGTTTAAAAAGTTTCGAACGAAGTTTAAGAATGAATCCAAACAAACCCTTAATATCTGATTTAAGGGATTTCCGTTTGCAATTATCATCGTTTGAGGAATGATCTAATGAATTAAGGATTCAACTATAAATCTACATGATAAGGTAATGCATGTAAATCCACATGATAAGGATATCGCCTCGAATGTGAAGTTCAACTTGACTCCTCCAAGGTTTGGATCTGGGAACGTGGACACACTCCGAAATTCACAAAAGATCCAAGTTCACAAAATTCTCCAAATTCTATGGAATATAGTGTCCCAACATATTTTAATGTCAAACCTATGATAGAGTGGCCACTGTATCAAAAAAAGTGCAACTTTTCTTTTGAAATTGTAAAATAAAAGGAAGAAGACCCGATGATCCAAGACCAAGAGGCTGGAGGCGGAGTCGTGGAGTCTGACATTGCTGCTGATTATGTGGAGGATGTGTATAATCTATGTATATCTATGTATGATGGATGTGAGTGTATATATATACCCGTGTCAGGTGTTAATCGATGTATATATATTTTGAAATAATGTTAGTCAATATATTTAGTAATCCATACATTTTAATACACTTATATATAAAAACTTATTTCAACGTATACTATTGCGCGCCTTGTCAAGATGAGCTTGAATAAACAAAAGTTTGCCTACAAACTCAACTTATATGTATTCTCGAGCCTAATTTTGAACTCGAGTTCGACTTGTTCGTAAGCTAACACTGCTTGATTCATCGAGTTTGAATCAGTTCACCAAGAATTCACCATATCGAAACCTCCACTTTGTTGATGAGCAAGATGTACATTAATTTAACTTTAAAACATATTATTAATATTTACTTAAAAATACATTTACGAGAACTTGATTCACATCAATACAATTCTATACGCAATCATATAGAATTAATTGGAAAAACAAGGAAACAATCTTTTACTATTAATGAAAATACATGAAAATTTTCTTATAGGTATCTTTTTTTTTATTTTTTAAAAAAAATAAAATTTAATTATATGTCTAGTTAATCTATAAAATAATCTATTATTAATCTATTATTGGTTAAAGTTTCATCCTAAGATATATTTACTATTTATTTTTAATCTAAAATTTAATTTAACAAGATATGTTGAATTTTAAGACGTTTATACTAAGAATTAATAATTGTTCGATTTAAATAAAATTTTTACTATATGTTTATAGATATCTAATAAATATATCTATATAATTATTTTTTTCTTTATGTATTTATTAAAAAAATACCTACAATTATTTTAAATGTTGACATCTACACCAAAATTTGCCTCATGTAACCCTGAGAAGCAGACATAAAAATGGCCATAGATGATGAGTCTCGTGGGCCCATGGGTCTTTTAGCGTGAAAATGAAATTTCTACTGTACTAAGAGATTATATCACATAAGCAATTCTATTTTGCTTAAAAGAAGAAAATAGTTACAATTAATTATTTGTAAATATAAATTCTACTATCTTTATGTTAAGATAAATAATAAAGATTAAAATTTTTGATATTCAACAAAATTTCATATATTTTGACGATAGCATAGACACGTCCAAGAACTATTATTGTTCTTATTCCTCTCCTTTTTCTCTCGCTTTCTCTTTCTCTCTCCGCACGGCAACTCCGGAAAAGTCGAAACCCTCGACAGCGAGCAGAGAGCTGTCACCCACTGTCCCTCTCACACACAGACATACACACGCCTGCGGCTCCTCGGCAATGCGGGCCGTGCTCTGCGCCTTGCCTCTGATGACGGCGGCCGCCGCCGTCGTGACTTCTTTGGTAGCTGAGCTTACGCTGGTAACTGCTTCAGGTTGGTCACTTTGGCCTGACGGAGAGAGTGAGCATGCCATATCGAAACACTTCATTCTTCAGTTTGGTTTGTTTGGTTGTAATGATCAAGCTGTTTTATGATCTGGGTTCATCTCGGTTATCGGTTTTTGTCACCCTAAACATGTGATAGATTGGTTTCAGGAAAATGGTATCTGATAGGTTTCTGATTCTTGAGCCCTCCTTTTTGTTAATGCAGTTGCAAGCTTATTTTAACTCCCTTGTTTGATACATTTTTGTTGGTTTTTAGTGGAAGGTGGTGCCTTTGGAACTCTGGCTTGTGTATTTGGTCCCGTGTTTTTCTTCTACTCTAGTTTTTTAAACTTAATTTCTGATGCTTCAGTGAGCTGATCAAGCCCATTTTGGGGTGTTGTCAGTGTGCATTGGTGTTTGAAGGCTTAAGGCTATATGGGAAAACTGCTGGTTTTGTAATGCAATGTCTACCTCTAAGTTTGGGACTCCATGCTTTGTTCCAAAGCGCAATCTCACATGTCATGCATCAGTAGCGGAAAGATGGTTTCTAGGAGAAAAAAACCTAGTACTTGAAGTTATCTTGCTCCTATGGTGCTCTGTATACCAGACGAATTGTATGCTGTGCACGGTATTCCATCAATGACAGATCACTTCTCGGAAGGCAGCAGTTGATTTCACATATTTTTTTAGAAAAGTGAACCGATCTTGTAGGTGACTATTGTTTGTTTCTCTCTAATAAGAAAGCCGAAAATTGAATAAACTAGGTAACTTTTAGATAATTGATATGTTCAAAGAAGTCTGCATTTCACCATTGGTGTTGCCAATAACTGTAGATTTTAATGTGTCATTGTAAGTTAGGCTTTCACTTTGTATTTAAAAGTAAGGGTACATTTCATCATTGTTTTTTGTAGTTGTCTTTGATTTAAAAGTATGCTTTCCTTTCTTGAATTTCACAAAATTTATGGGAAAACTGCATATGGAATTCTGGAGAGAAGCTGAATTTCACAAAGTGGCACCATTTCAAGGGAGAAGCTTTGTGAATCGTTAGATTTTACACTGGGATTAAATTCCACCATTGCATGATTCTCCTAGATTGTGTTTGTATTGTGTTTTGCAGCATTCATCTTGAGTTGCATAATTTATCATAGGAACTTATGATTTAAGTGATTTTCTTTCTTCATTTTTGTTTTCTATTGCAGACTGTCCCTTGGATTTGAGTTGGTCAAATTTTACATCAGCAGCTTCTGCATGCTCTGATCCAAATGAGAGAGCAAAATGTTGCCGTTACATCAATGCTTTAATTGCTGTTTCTGTTGCTCGCTATGCAAATACAACAGGCCAGCTTGGGGTTCCAAATGCACTTTTTGAGACTTGTATAAATTCTGTATCAGCAACCTTGGGACTGCATGGTGTTCCGTCCAAGTCAATGATGTTTTGTGGACTTGGGACAAAAATTTTGGTCAATTACCAATGCACAGGAAGAACAACTATTTTAGAAATGCTGCAGTCTCCTAATTTCACTGATGTTGTGAATAACTGCAAAATGCCACTTTCTGTAGATAGTATTTGCAGGAGGTGCTTAAACTCTGGCATTTCATACCTTCACCGTTTAGTAGGAGCTGAAGATAATGTTACCTTAAGTACTTGTCGTGATGCGGCTTTTGTAACTCTTGCAAACCATGGTGATCAGGTTTCTGCTGTTGACATGGCAAGCTGTTTTTTTGGGATTCAATATCTTGGTATTCCTCCAGGTGTGATAAGCGAAAATTTTGCTCACGACTCATGTTTACAAATTCTCAAGGCTATGTAGATTACTAAGTGTTCTGAAGGTGCTTATGGTTGCAGACGTGCCTTTAGGTTCTAACTTCTAAAACACCCGTTTCAGATTGTGCAATGTTTATGTGGGCATTTTTGTCACACATCACATGCACAGGTCAAGGCGTCAAGCATGAGGGATTGAAACACATCAAATATGAACCTAATAGTGCACTAGTCGTAATTCATACCTAAATTCCAGCATGAGTAATTGAGTTGAATTGTATCCGAAAATTAGAATTAGCAACTCAGTTGTTCAATTTTTCAAATTTCAAATTGGATTGAATTTGAAATTAAAATTAGGAAGTACTAGATATACGTAAAATATAATTCAGTTAACTGATAATCAAGTATGTAATTATTTTTGTTAATTGATTGAATACATTATTCTTTAAACCAAACAAGGTACCATTGGTGTCCATATGTAATTGAATTTTTGACTACTTGAATTTGGGGTCCTAATATATAACTTCATGAAAGTATTGATGTAGCTGACAACTCAATATTCTAGTGGTAATGAATGGAAAATCAAAATAGTGCATGTATTCTATAGTTTGATTTTGGATTCTTTGCTTGATCTTCTTAACGACATGCTGCTTCTTTGCATATTTATAGTTTTAAATCTGTAGTTCATTTATGATTGTCTCAATTATTACTTGCTATTTCTTTTCAATAAACTTAAAGCTGTACGCTAAACATTTATCTGTCGTGTGAAGCTGTTGAATGCTGTTTCATGGCATTTCATATGATTCTATTGTTCTTCGCTGTATCATTTTCTCTTGTATTCCAAATAATAATTGGAGCTGCTTCTTAGTGAATATTTCAGGATCACCTCCACTTCTATCACCTGAGGCTTCCCCTAGTCCTGTCTTGGTTGAACCTCCTCCTTATCACTTGATTGGCATGTCTGCTGAGGAACATCGCCATCCCTTCAAGCTTACATTGATACAGGGTGTTGGCATAGGGATCACCGGAGGTGCAGTTTTGCTTTTGATCATCTTAATGCTGCTAATTCGTAGGAAAAACAGAGAATTAAAGGATGCAGCTGGTCCAATGGAAAGTTCTTCCAGCATGTTCCCTCCACCAGGCCGGAGGTGTCAAGAAGGTCTGTCTATTTTATGAAACAATAATTGTACTTTTGATTGAACACGATAAAGAAGGCTCTCTCAATGGCAAGCCATCTTAGTTACTATTACCATAACTTAGAAACTGGTTCGATCAGAATAACTAGCGAGAGTTGATATTTATAATGCATATACTCTCTTTTGGCCAGTTTTCTGCCACAGAATAACAGAAGTTCTAGAGAAGGCATAGAACAAATGCTAACTAAATAATCCAATATCCCAAATCTGAAGAGATATTTGAACTATGTGTATCTATCTTGTATAGTGAAAGTAAATGTTTACGAAGAAGAATAAATATACATAGATAGAAAAAGCTTGAAGTATTTGCTCGATGTTACTTAGTTCATGTTTAAGTTTTCTCCCCTTCATTTATCTGATTTGTCGGCCTATAATGGATTTTTGAGAATTAATTATGCTTCCATATATTTCTATTTGTTTATTCATGCTTTCACTTCAAACATGTAAGAAGCTCCAATATATCGGATTTACTGGCTTGTGAAAATAGCATATGCATCTTATGTGTAAATAAATTTTAATTCGCTGGCTTGTGAAATCCACAGGTCCACCATCCATGTTCAAAAGGTTCAGTTACAAGGAAACCAAGAAAGCTACTTGCAATTTCAGCTCTATTTTGGGAAGAGGTGGATTTGGAACTGTCTACAAAGCACAGTTTAGTGATGGTATGGTGGCCGCCGTAAAGCGAATGGATAAAGTCTCCCAGCAAGGGGAAGATGACTTTTGCAGAGAGATGGAACTTATTGGGAGGTTGCATCATCGCCACCTTGTTGCTCTCAAAGGCTTTTGTGTTGATAGGCGTGACAGGTAGTTACTAGGAAGCATCTTCTGCATATTGGCATGTGGCTTCTGCAGTTGTTTTTGAATACTGGATGTTGTTGATCATTTGTTGTCTCCTTTTTGCTTTTGAATTAGGTTCCTTGTGTATGAATATATGGAAAATGGGAGCTTAAAGGATCATCTTCACTGTAATTTTTACTCATCTTTTGATTTTTCACACTTTTAATAATTACTTTTTCCAGTTAGGTTTAAAACAATTGAAACCCAATTCTCTTATAAGCTCTCTCATATCGTTGCAGCTCCAGGAAGTACTCCATTGAGTTGGGAGACCAGAATGCGGATTGCTATTGACGTTGCCAATGCTCTGGTGATCTTTACAATGATATGTTCATTTGATTTTGTAGCTAGTTCAAATTTGTTTTCTCCCATTTATGTTGGCAACCTTGAAAGCTGAGTCAGTTATAATGTCATTATTAAGCTCATATTTTGTTAAAGTTCGTTTATTGATTGCAGGAATACCTACATTTCTATTGTGATCCTCCTCTGTGCCATAGAGACATAAAATCCAGCAACATTCTGTTGGATGAGAATTTTGTGGCAAAGGTTAAGTTGCAACCATATTTTTTGCTTATAACGATAGTTGAAAGTCAAAAGTAAATATTGTGAGTCCATACAGGTTGCCGATTTTGGTCTTGCACATGCTTCCAGAAGTGGTTCTATCAGCTTTGAACCAGTAAACACCAATATCCGTGGGACTCCTGGTAAGCATTACTGGATTATAATATCTTACTTGTGTATGTGATTGGAGTGTCACGTAGGACAGATGAGTCTTATTTAGTTTCTTAGTAACCTTGCATCTTATATTCTACATTATTAAGAAGGTTTTTTAGCCCATATTGTAACTTTACATGGTCTTGTTTTACATTAATATTAAATCTACAGTCTTGCTTTACATTAATATTAAATCTATTCCTCTATATTTTCACCCATGAATCTTGTAGCTGCTCTGATACAAAATCATAAAGATTGAATATATACCCTTCTTTGGATCACTAGGCATTTTCAACTTTAGCTATATACAGGTTATATGGATCCTGAATATGTGGTTACCCGGGAGCTGACTGAGAAGAGTGATGTATACAGCTATGGTGTGCTGTTACTTGAACTGGTTACTGGAAGACGTGTCATCCAGGATAATAAAAATCTTGTGGAATGGTCTCGTAAATTCATGGGAGTTGATTCCCAGCTAGCTGAGTTGGTGGATCCTCTCATTGCAGACTCATTTGACTCAGAACTACTCCATGTGATTGTCGGGATCATACAATGGTGCACACAGGGAGAAGGAAGAGCTAGGCCATCAATCAAGCATGTCTTAAGAATGCTATATGAGGGATTGGATCCAGTTCAATATCAGTTTTTGGAGACCATTGGAGACCATGATGAGGATGGTATGTTTGGTGGGTTGGGGCTCGGTAAAGTGAGGCCCCATCCAAGCATGACGATACCTAACAGTGGCGATACAAGATGCCTCATGTCTTCGTCTAGTACATCAAGATCTTATTGTAGTCGGAGCTTTCTGCTTGAAAGTGGCTCACCCCAGTCTCCTGGAAATCTCTCTGTTTGAAGTTGTGTTTGGTGCTGGTAATTTCTTTTTCTATTCTTGGTCAGTATGTTTTACAGAAATCCATGGTTTCAGATGCTGCAGAAGAATCTCATTTCTTTTTTCTGTGGCAAAGCCTTGGAGTTATGCTTCATCAAGTATGATCCTCTACATGTTAGCTGTTTTGTTACAATGTCCTCTAATTCACATTCCAGCTAATTTGTTTGTTTTTTCTCTTTGTTGATGTCTTTTGTTTATTTTTAGATTATACTTCCATGGCTTCCACTGATGTTTCTTAATGATTCTGATTGGCAAGTATGTGATAAAAAATGGTTTCTATGTTTACCAATTAATAATTAAAATTTTTTCCCCATTTTCTGGGAAGAACGTCAGGTGGTTTTAAATTTGAGATTGTGCTGAAAAGTTAAAACTGCTAATCAAATTTAATCTTGTCTGGCTTTGCGAATCGCCCTCTAAATGAGTGGAGGTTAGGGGTTCAAATCCTAATTGAAGCATTGGAGTTGTTTATTAGCACAATTGTTGATACTATAGATACTTAAATTAGGGCGTTCAAAAATTCTTCTCTCCAAGGTTCTATCATTTAGAAAGCCCACTTAAAATTTTGATGTGTCGTTTTGAGACTAGGAAATCCCATATTGGAGTTCCTCATGGCTGTTTATTGATTCCACTTTGATCATCCAATACACAAAGCGACTCCCACTTGAAATGTAGCCTTCAAACACAACCTTAGATGGTATATTATCTAGTAAATGTTCCTTCTGTAGGGGTTTCCACTTCTCGTGTTGTTACTTTTACCACCTGTTTGATTTTCCTTTTTCTCTCCTTAAGTGAAGTTTATTCGTGAGCTTCCTCCTTCCTTGCGCCGTATTTTATAAATTTGTTAGTCAAATATAAAAAATTCCTACCACGAAACTATACAAGAGTACATCACTGACATCCTATGTTCCTATGAGTAATAGAAATTCCTAAAGATCCCCCTTTCAAGGGATACTAATTAAGAGAGTAGTAATAATTTTTCCTTTGGATGGAAATTAGACACTCAACTTGCTGCCTGGGATGCGAAATCTGTTATCCTTTTTGAGAATGGAAACTGTTGTCTAATGTATATAGTACTGTTTGTCTGTTTAGTCATATTTTTGGAAGAAACTACATTTCAGCTTTAGTCATATTTTTGTATGGTAGAATGATGACTATTACATTTTTGTGAAGAAGTTCGTCCAGTTCGACAATGGACTTGTTGGTTTTGTTTCAAACCTAGCATGTTGCTTGTTGATTAAGGTATCAATGAGCAGACCTTGTTGGTTGTGTTTCAAACCTAGCATGTTGCTTGTTGATTAAGATATCAATATCGCTCGCTCAAACCATGAACCACCGAATACCTTTTAACGATTTGGCTTTGTTTGTTTCTAGAAAAAATGTATCAGTGGACAACATTAGTTTAGAAATGCGTATATGTTGGGAGTCAAGATCCTTTTTTAAAATAAGATTATACACCTATAATCTAAAGACTATGGTGTCCATTATGTAAATCTTATTTATTTTTTGGAAATGAAGTAAAATTTTCGCTTAAGCAAATCTAAACCAAGTTTCCAACTAACCTTATCACTTGGTTGGTATTACCATAATCGTGCAATTGAAATGATAGGTAGGTTAGAAATGGTTACATTCAATTGATCGTTGGAATACTAAAGGTCAATTTGGTAGAAATTTTAGATGGTTTTTGAACATATAATTTTTTATTAGAAACTACAATGGTTTAACAGTTTTACCAAATACTATCAGCTTTTTAGAAGCATGTAGCTTTTAGAATAGTAATTCCTTTATATTTCTAGAAGTTGAGGGAAGTTCGCTTCTACACTTGGATTTAGAAGTCGAAGTTTTATCAAATGAATCTTAAGTTCTACTTTGGATGTAGAATAAGAAAAGTAAGAATAAGTAAAAAATAGTATTAGTATTCTAATAGTATTGTTATTTAGTTTGGAAGTAATTTTCTTTTAACGATGAATTAGTGTGTATAAAGAGACATTTTAATTTAAATGAAAAGTGAGATAAATATCAAAATAAGTGTTGGAATAATTAGAAAATATGTAGATTAATAATAATCAACTTGATTATTAAAATATATATTTAATTACAAAATAATTTCTATAGGTGCTTGCACGGAATTTTTCTTCTAGGTACCTTTTTTTTATTTTTTTATTTTAAAAATAAAATATAATTATATGGTTAGTTAATCTATAAAATAATCTACTATGTGTTAAAGTTTCATCTTAATTTAAGTTATATTTATTGTTAATTTTTAATCTAAAATTTAAATGTTAGAATTTAACAAAACATGTTGAATTTTAAGACATTTAGATCAAGGGTTAATAGTTGTTGGATTTAAATGAAAATTTTAGCATGTATTTATAGATATCTAATACATATATCTATATGGTTATTTTTTTCCCTCCTTTTGTATTTATTAAAAAAAAGTGCCTACAACCATATTGGATTTAAGCATCTACACCATATTTTTGTCTATATCTAATTTAAAAAATATATACATAATATTATACATGTATTAATTTTTAAATAAAAAACAAACACATTGTATATATACATATATTAGAATAACTTAACGGAATAATTTTATTTTACTTTTCTTGTGGAATAGTTGTTCTGAAAAACGTAAATCAGAATAAAAATTATTATTTCAAATAAATTTTGATTTTTACATAATTAAATAGAATAATAATTTTTATTTTAAATTTATTTAAAGATTTATTCTAAATCCAAACAACATTAAAAGTAAAGATCTAACAAAGACAGTATTAAAAGCAAAGATCTAACAAATAATAAATAGAGAGTCCAATGTGTTAAAGAGAGAGAGAGAGAGGGGAGACAGACAGGCAGAGAGAAATGGGGAGAAAGGCATAAACAAATCACTTCACTGCTACAGAATGACAGTACCTGCTGAGTTGGGATCGCAAAGGAGACAACTCTGCAAGAGTTGAGCTGTTTTTTTGTCCTTGGAAGAGTGTAAGGCGTGAGCTGTCAACTCACGTGTATGCTTTCCGGTGCTCTTCTTTTTTCAATTTTGTAGTGCGTTTCCAATAATAATTGATCAAAAGTTTATTCAAAGCAAGCAACCACAATTTGCTAATGATAATAATAATAATAAACTTCTTAAAAAACCAATTTGCTAATAAACATTCCCCTAAAATAATGTCAAATGTCATGCAATGGAACTTGTTTCTTAAAGCCCAACTTGTATTTGAAGACCAACTTGTATGTGAAGTCAAGGTAAGTGTAAAAAACTCTATCAATATTAAACTTTGTAGTCTCTCTATCAATGTTTAGTAGGATTTTTTCCTGTTGGAACCGTGACCATCCCGATCACTCCATCTGAGTAGTTGATTTAATCCTTTCATCTTGATTGTTTAAAATTTTGAATTAAACAAATTTGAAGAAGAACAAACTTGAATTTCATTAAATAGATAATCTTGTACCAGTTATCATTTTTAAAAAGGTAATAGACCACTAATTAGTATAAAATCATTCATTGATTTCAATTATCAATTTCCATTATTGACTTTAGTTATAAAAATTATCTTGCCTTTTCATTGCCATGAGAGTATTGGTTTTCCTTTTTAAAAACAACTAAACAAAAAATTTCTTTTTCTTTTTTAGAACAACTACGCAATAACTTTGCTTTTGAATTTTTTTTATATCAATAACTAAGTCTTGAAAAACTAATAACATTTGGAACTAATAACATTTTGTACTAAATTTTCAGTACAAAATGTTTTAATTAAATTTGTTGTTTTTGTAAATATTTCTTTACCAAAATAAACGGTAAATGTACCCAAAGAAATAAGATCAGAGTAACAAAATTAATTTGACCTCAACAAAATTCCATTTAGAACAAAATCAAAACCAAGATATTCATCTTCCACACATTTCCTCTTCTTAATCACACAAAAAATTAATCAATAGATTTTACAAATAGCGCACAAAAAACTAAATTGAACCCAAAGGGAAGATTTGCATTTCCTATTTTCCATTGCAAATTTTCCATTGTATCTTATTTCAGATCCATGGAATGACCACTTTTGTGATGTCAAACAAAAGGATATAACAATGGATCAAACAAATCTTGGGTGAAAAGACTAAAACCTAACTCAAGAGATCTTGTTAGAAACATTTCAATTGATAAGAAAAAATGTATGAGCAAACAAAATTTAAGAAAAAGAGAAAGAGAACAAAAGCCATGAAATTGAATGACAAATAGAATAGGAAGTTGCATGGGTTCTTCAGTAACATTGTGGTGGTGGATGTCGTGGGCATTGATGGCGACATAGATAGAAGCAACAACATTGACAATGGTGTGGATGGAGGTGATGGTGGCATGGATGTCATCAACGACAACATGGTGGTGTGGATGTTGTGGGCAGCAGCAACAACACGAATGGAGGCAACAACGGCATGGATGGCATTGCTAGTGACATGTGGGCAACGACAAGGGCATGAATGGAGGCAACAATGACATGGACGACTGTTGTAATGATTCTAGTCGTCACAAACCTTAAATTCATATCAAAGAATAATTTAAGACGACAAAAGGGAAGGAAAAGCTTGATAAATAAGAAACATAATTAATTCTTCTTAGGATCTTGTGATGTGTGATTAGTCAATCACGTGACTCCACTATATGCATTAAATGGATGGTTTGCTATGATGCACCGTAAAGAAAATACAATAACAAATGAATGATTACTAAAAAGATCATCTAGCATTTCTCAATAAAATAGATCCAAAGTTGGAAACAAAACAACTCAAAAGTCTTCGGAAAACAAATGGAAAACTAGCAAATGCATGAGCCAAATGCACTAAACTCCTAAAGTGATTGATAGTACTAATAAATTAGACAAAAAATCGATGTATATAAATTCCAATCAATCTGTTTTTGACTATTAAAAATTAAAAGATTAAAAACCAAAACTTATTCACAAATTTGGAGGTTCCTCAATATTGAAGCTATTGAAAACAATTAATGGTCCCATCACAAAGTCATAATAAGGGCATAAGCAAAATCGTTAAAAACAATTGGCTCAACAATCAAAACTCATCATATTGTCCGACACCAAGCAATCAACTTTGGCTTATAAGCAGCTATTGCTATTGCCACAGGTAAGTCACCTTGTTAGGAGCTTCCCCATCTTAGGTCTCAAAAGCCCTCACCCAGCTAAACTATCATCCATTACAAAATCCTAACATATCACTAGAAAACAACAAGGTTAATGTCCCAAATTGGGTTGAGTACCTCGTGTTGGAAAAGATAAACCCAACACCACCCCATCTCACCCAGCTCTTACTGAGCTCGTTGGAGCCTTCGCATGACCATTTTGACCACCATAGCTAACCTCACTATGCCTGATTTACACCTCCTCAAGTATAGAGAAAACAAGAATCAAAAGCATGCACAAGGATAAGCAAAGTTCTGCACCTCGAAATCCAAACGAACTTACCTCAGAATCTAGAAACCCAAACACCCAATCTGCGATCTCAGGAGTTGTTCAAGCTCACTAGTGAACGCCCACAACCTCTCATGACTCCTAGCCTCCTTCTTGAACTTTAGCACTACTTGAAAACAGGTAAGGAATCGATGTTAGGCTCACATCAAGAAAATCACTAAAAAGAACCCATCTTGACCTAAAGACTTACCATAGTTCCCTACCACTTAATCACATTGAAGATCGTAGTAGCACTGAAGAGGAATGTCTACGAAGGAGCAAGAGTGATTGTAGAATCACTCCAATCAAATGCATGAGTTCCTCAGTAGCCTTCCATTTTAGATCGCCCTCTCACAGTCTCTCCCCTTCTTCCTCTCTCTCTCTCTCGTTCTCTGAACTCAAGCGGTGGTGGTGAGTCCAATGCTGAGTGGGTTGGCTTATATAGCCCTTCCCCTGTGCAACCATGAGTGTAGGTGGCACAATATCCCTCATGCAACCATGCCATGAAAAACACTCCTGTCAATACATGTAAGGGAGCCAACGACCAAGTGTTATCCAACAAGAAACTCCTACACTACCACTTGTAGAAATCCATGCAAGAATGATAAAAAAAATCTTTAGAAAAATAATCATTAACTCATTCAATTGATCATCAATGTCTAATTGATCACAAAACCCACTAATTTTCAAAGATTAGCACCATAATAAACTATAAATACAAGTAACTAACAAATTTGCTTATTCAAAAGATCCTTATTTTGATTACATTATAATTCTTCACATACATCATTCGAGTGCTCTAAGGTCTCCACATACATGCAAGGGAGCCAACGATCAAGTGTTACACAATAAGAAGCTCTTGTACTACCACTTGTAGAAATACATGCAAGAACAACAATAAATCTTAAAAAAAAATAATTAACTCATCCTATTAATCATCAATGTCTAATTGATTATAAAATCCATTAGTTTTCAATGATTAGTACCATAATAAGACAAAAATACAAGCAATCAATAGTAAGCTTGATTATTAAAAAAAACCTCATTTTGATTATATTACAATTCTCAACATACATCATTGAGGTGCTTTAAGGTTTACAAATCTCAAAAATCCTTTAACACAGTGATCTCAAGTCTTGACCAAAACATGTCATACATATGTGTGACAAAATGTACCATACATACATTCGACTCTTACGTGTCAAAAATACATGCAAATTTCATAAAAGAAAAGTAAATTTCTGAATGTTACCATCGATAATGGTGGTGGTATGATAGTAGATAGTGGCGGAAGAAGAAACCCTAAACCCATGGGTTTGGGGTGAGAAAGAGAGAGGAAGAGAGATACATGGAGAGAGAATTGAGAGAGATTCATGAAGTGAGATTAATCTAGAAGACAAAAGATCTCATGTCGTTCAAATTTAGATTTCAATTATTGTTTATAGTTGTCTTTTACTATTATAAAGTTTTAGTTGAAATGACTGATTATAATAAATTACACTTAGAAAATAATACCAATCACTTATTTCCGTTATTGTTAGATCAAGTCATACGAAATCAATGGTTGAGAACGTCCACTAAGATACACCCCATTTATGGTCGAGACCTTTCTAAAATGACGCTCGTATTTAATATTGTCACGTTCAATTCTTAATATTACTTGTTTGATTTGTTTCAAGATCAGTGATGTGCAGTAGGTTTTAGTTGTATGTTTGACTTATGTTAGGACGTTCTAATTGCTAAGTTTGATTTTCACAAACCATGTCACTCTCATAAACGGCTTTTATGCTAGTCGTGGCTGTAAGGACTTTCATGTGATGGTGATTGTTACAATAATAAAACTTAATTCCACGTCATTAGCATGTTTTTTTTTTTGTCTAATGTTTATTATGTCAATAAACAATGTCTATGAGATTCGATCGTAACAAAAGCTTTGCTGCGTACAGCACAACTGATTTTAAACAAATCGCATCTTCTATTAGGAAACATAAGTACATAAAATAAACTACTACACAAAGAAAGCTACAATTTGATCGCAATGAATAAGAAGAAATGCTTTTAATTTGTTACAGCTTCTCTTAATTGTGAACGTGCATATTTTGTTCCATCTTACCAGCGATACCACATTTTCTTTTCACGCACGAGAGTATTTTAGTTCCCAATTTGCCGTTGCACAAAAACATGTCCGTTGACAAATCAGCGATCCCATGTCCAGACAAGAGAACCCCTGCTTCTCCGTTTCACAGAAAAGAAAGAAAATTGCCGACACCTGCCTTCCATTCCCCACAACTCGAGTCTTTTTTCGTTGATCATGGTAAAACCAAAAGTCCTCCCATTGGACAAACTCTTCTTAAATTGGTAAGAGAAACCAGCTAGCGCATTCAAGGGAGAGAGAGAGAGCGCTAACAAAATGACAAAAAATGTGACCAGAGCGGATGCTTCCATTCCATGCCTTGAGAGTTGAGAGACCTTCCTAGTTCCCTCACCTATTACCATTGCACTCTCTTTAATTAACCCCAATCAAACCGGATCCAACCAAGAAGAAAATCCAAGAGAGAGAAACACCAGACCATCTTCTTTTTTCTAGAGAGAGAAACAGGCCAAGAAGAAGAAGAAGAGATGCATGCTAAGACAGATTCAGAGGTGACAAGCCTGTCCCCATCCTCACCGGCGAGGTCACCTCGGCGGCCAGTGTACTACGTCCAGAGCCCATCTCGCGACTCCCACGATGGGGAGAAGACCAACACCGCCTCCTTCCACTCCACCCCCGTCATCAGCCCCATGGGCTCGCCGCCCCACTCCAACTCCTCCGTGGGCCGCCACTCCAGGGAGTCCTCCTCCAGCCGCTTCTCGGGAACCCTCAAGCACCACCACGGCAGCTCGAGGAAGATCTCCCCCAATGACATCATGGGTAACGGTGGTGGTGGGAAGGGGAGGAAGCATGACAAGAAGCAGCAGCAGCTCCAGCCGTGGAAGGACTGTGAGGTGATTGAGGAGGAAGGGCTGCTGGAGGATGAGGATGAGAGGAGGGGCATTCCTAGAAAGTGTTATTATCTGGCGTTTGTGCTTGGGTTCTTTGTGCTGTTCACTTTCTTTGCTCTTGTGCTCTGGGGTGCTAGCAAGAATCAGAAGCCTCATGTCACCATGAAGGTAAGCTAGCTTACATAAATAATCCTAGGAAAGGAAATTTGGGTTTTGCAGTCCGGATTTCAACTGATATATGTAGATTTTTGTTAACTTGGGTAGAAGATAGTCACCATGCTGACGAAAAGGATCACAGTTTTTTTTTTTTTTTTTTACACTTTGCAAATCAGAGGATTAACCATTCTGATGGTGGTAAAAGGTTTTCCTTAGGATTGCACGCATCCAGAAAATAAAACTATTTTTTTGGAGGAAAAAAATGAAGAATACCCATTTGAGGATTTTGGGATATTTGTTTGGCAAATCTGATGGTTTTAACCATTGTAAGATTTTGTTATTGCTAAGCTCTATCTTTTTCAGCGATGTTCCCAGACCAGATCCGATTTAATATTTACTCCATTCAATAGCTGAGAGCAATACATCTTTTCTTACGTGAATAAAACTCTAATTGATTAATGTGCAGAGCATTAAATTCGAGAACTTCATAATCCAAGCGGGATCGGACGCCACCGGAGTGCCCACAGACATGGCATCTCTCAACTCCACCGTGAAGTTCACCTTCCGCAACACCGCCACCTTCTTCGGCCTCCACGTCTCCTCCTCCCCACTCGACCTCTCCTACGCCCAGCTCACTCTCGCCTCTGGAAACGTAAAAATAACCATAACGCCCCATTTTTAATTAAATTCTCTGCTTTGCTCATTGGATTCTTGATCTCCACTGATGTTGTGCAGATGAAGAACTTCTACCAGCGGAGGAAGAGCCGGAGGAACGTGGTGGTGGTGGTGCAGGGCAACAGAATCCCGCTCTACGGTGGAGGGTCCAGCCTCAGCACCGGCGACGGCGACGGCGACAGCAGCCTACCGGTGCCGCTGACGCTGGGGTTCACCGTAAGGTCGAGAGCATACGTGCTGGGGAAGTTGGTGAAGCCCAAGTTCTACATCAACGTGGTCTGTTCCGTGGTGTTGAATCCCAATAAACTCAACACCCGTGTCCATCTCAAGAACTGTACATTCAGCTGAGACGATAGATTGATCAATCAAAATCTACAGGTCGATTCAGAGTCAGAGACGAGTCATGAGGAATAACGGGGTCAATCAAATCTAGTGTAATTTTGTTTTCTTTCTTCTTCCTTTTTTTTTTTTTTGTTGGGTGTTCATTACTTATTGCTATTGTTTTACTCTGGTCATAAACAGTTGGACAGTGTCTGCATTTTGTTTGTGATTATTCTTTTCTAATTGTATGCGACGCACACGGTTGGGCAAGGGGGCGGTTTTAACTGGGAAGGACGGTTCTCGTGGGTAGGAAATCGGAGGCTCTGGCTTTAGTTAATTTTTTATGTGGGGGTGCGTAGAGTTTGTTGACTAATAATCATGGAGGAGATTCGACGCGATCTATTACTTCTAAGTTCCGTGGGGTTTTGGATCTGAGTTGGTGAAGATCATAGCTGGGTATTACTTTCCGGTGGCAGAAAACATGAGGTTTGGTATCTCTCTATAATTTGTTACTAAGCAAAAAAATTTGACACTCGGTTAATGAAGCCTGTTGACAGCCTCCCTACCAAAATTTCCAGGCATTGAATTCGAAAGCGCGTGTCCCAGTATCCCATTTGTTTGCTCCGTTGGCGTCCATGTGCAAGTGAGGGCACACTGAACTTTTGGAAAAAAGAATCCTTTAGTATGGTATGGTTTAAAAAAGCTTGTATCAATACTTAAGCATACATTCTCGTTATTTACCCTAGTTAACTTCTTGCTTATTATAGTATGCATACTAATGTATACGTTTCTTTGGTTTTAAGTTATAATTTAATTAGACATGTAGGCCATAAAGTTTTTGTTGCTTGTAATTAAATTTATTCAACCAAATCAAGTTTTATTTTGTGTTTAATATTTTATTGTTAGTGTGACCATGTGATGGGAAAAACCCAAGGGCACATGGGATGGAATTGTGCGCATCAAAAGGCTACAGGGAGGACGGTGCCTTCTAGTAGAATCTTTTTTTTTTGTAAAGTTAAGTAGTATTAGATATTTATCTCAAGGAAAAAGTTAAAGGAAATCAGGAGTCTAAAGTTGACACATAAAATCACAGAATAAGAATAAGGCAATGTTCTTGCCATTAGTTACAGGTCAACAACCAGTAGAGCTGGAATTCAAGTTCAAATATCAGAATAAGACTATCAAGACTATTGCCCTATGTCATCAGCAGGAGCAAACTGTTGAAGGTTGGAGTCAGTAGAAGGGTGAGGAGCATCTAAAGAAGCGGATTGGTTCGCAGTCCAAGCAACTTTCATAGAAGATAATGAATTCCTCAGATCCTTCTTCTCAAACCCTGGTGAAAGAGAATCTAACCATTGACTCATTAGTCCAATGATATCCAAAATAATAATATAAGCAGGTTTAAAAGAACCATGGAAAATTCTGCTATTTCTTTCTTTCCAAGTTACCCAGAGAATAACTTGGATCAAGACATACCAGTCATAGTAATTTAAATTAAACTTAAGCGCAGGTTTATGCTGAAATAAGTAACACAAATTATAAAAGGCAGGATATAGTTCTGAATATAAGAAGAACTGCCATATCTGGGAAGCATATTCACAAAACATAAATAAATGAATGTTAGATTCAACATTTAGATTGCAAAAAATGCAATTGGGAGAACCAACCCAACCTCTTTTGGCCAAGTTCTCTTTAGTGAGATTCTTATTGTGAAGTACAAGCCAAGAAAATAACTTAACCTTAAGCGGAACCCAGGTCTGCCATACCTGCTCAAAGAAATTAAATCTTAATCCATCATCATTCAGAATATTGTAACAAGATTTAACAGAGTAGTTAGAGGAAGGGGTAAGGGTCCAGTGGATGTCATGAGCAGATTGGATAATATGTACCAGCATATCAAGTTGAAGTTGCAAGGTATTGCACTCATTTAGCTGGACTTTAGAGAGATCAATCAACTTATTAAAATCTGTCCCAGAAATCTCACAGATTTTTTTAACGGAGGCTTTCCTCCAACTACAAATAGAAAAGAGTTCAGGGAGCAGATACTTTAGTTTTTTTCCATTCCACCATATGTATTCCCAGAATAAGGTATCTTCCCCATTACACAAACAGTGAGAAGAAAAGCAATTAACTGTATTAAAACTGCCTTTGAGGCAGAGCCATAAAGGGGAACAATAGTTAGTGGAAGTATTTAAAATAGCCCCAGGCCAAGAATGATGCAAATATCTGACTTTCACTAGATCTTTCCACATGGCATGACTATTATAAGAGAATAATTGCCAAACTAATTTAGATTTAAGAGCTAAACAAAAGTTCCTGAGGTTAATAATCCCCTATCCATTTTGCTGCTTATGCCTACAAAGTAAGCCCCACTTAACTAAATGCATCCCTTTCTTGATCGAAGGGTCTGACTTCCAAAGGAAGTTACTCCTGATCCTATCAATATCTTTCTCAACTTGTCTACGCATATGTAGTACAGACATAAAGTACGTAGGAATGGCTGACAAGACTGAGTTAATCAGTGTCAACCTGCCACCAAGAGAAAGAAAATGAGCTTTCCAGTGGAATAATTTGGAGGACAAGTTCTCAACAACAGGGTGCCAGTCCCTACGCGTGGTTTTTTTGTAATGAAGGGGTAAGCCCAAGTATGTAAAAGGCAAGACTGCTGACTTACAGCCAAGAAGTTTGCAAGTATTATCAATAGAGACTTGATCTACCCCAATCCCAGTAAGGGAGGATTTAGAAAAATTAATTTTGAGTCCTTAACAAGATTGAAAGCAGCATAGAATGTGCTTAATATTCACTATATTTTCAGCACCATCAGTTAGAAATAAAATAGTGTCATCTGTATATTGGATGTTTAATACATGAGAACTCCAATGCGGGAATTGAATGCCTTGAATAAGTTTGTGGCTTAATGCTAGCTGTAACATACGGTTCAAGACATGAGTAGCAATGATGAATAGTAAGGGAGATATAGGGTCCCCTTGTCTCAGTCCATTGGCGGCTCCGAAGAAACCATGGGATGTACCGTTGAGAAGTATGGAAAATTTTACAGAGGAGATACACATCTTAATCCAAGAAATCCATTTCCCCCCAAAGCCTAACCCCTGTAGGGAATCAAGGAGGAATTCCCAGTTAACCTTATCAAAGGCCTTCCCGAAATCCAACTTCAGAATGAAGCCTGAAGCATTGGAAGACTTCATGAAGTGGAGAGTTTCCTGGGCTACCAGGAAACAATCCCCAATTGATCGTCCAGAAAGGAAGGCACACTGAGATTTATCAATGACCTTGTTGAGAGTAGGGGAAAGCCTGGAAGCCAGTGTTTTAGTGAAAATCTTATAAATACTATTCACCAAACTTATAGGTCTAAATTCTGTAATTGTATTAGCTCCTAAGCATTTGGGAATAAGGACAATGAAGGTCTGGTTTAAGGGGGAGAGAGTATCTGGGTCGCTAGCTGAGGATATGTGATAGAAAATTTTCATTATATCTTCTTTCAGCATGTCCCAGAACAGTTGGAAGAAGAACATAGGGAACCCATCAGGACTAGGGCTTTTGTCCCCAGGAAGCCTGGATAAATTTGCCTTGACCTCTTCCTCTGAGAATGGTACTTCAAGAGATTCTAGGTTAGAGATTTTATTGGGAGCCAGGAGGTCCCAGTTAAGGAAGGTACTGGATCCTTCTTGACAATTGAATTGTAGATAGAAATGTTTTCCAATTTCCTCTCTAATAGCCAGAGGGGATGTAATCATAGTGGAATTGACAGTGAGAGAGCAGATAGTGTTGTTCCGTCTATGCGAATTGATAACATTATGAAAGAAGGCAGAATTAGAATCTCCCTCTTTCAGCCATTGAATTCTGGATTTTTGTTTCCAGAAAATCTCTTTTTCTCTTAAAAATTCAAAGTGCTTATCCCGAAGAGCTTGTTTCTCTCTCAGAGTCTCTTCGTTTAGAGTAGAGTGCTTTGCTAAGCAATCAATTTCCTGTATACGTGATTCAATGTTACTTAATAGCTGGTCTCTTTCTAGTCTAATCGGGCCAATCCAACTTTTTAAACTTTGCTTTAAGTGTTTCAATCTATAAGTGAATCTAGCCAGTGGATTAGATGTATAAAAGAGATCTCTCGATTTCAGCCAACTATCCTAAATAAACAAATGACATCCTTCAAAAAGGAGCCAGGATCTGTAGAACTTAAACGGGGTCGGGCCCCAATTCTGCTTAACAGTATTCAATATAATTGGGACATGGTCAGAGACAACTCTGGCCTTCCCACAGTAGAAAGAATTGGGGTATTTAACCAGTCAGGAAGTAGAGGCAAGGAAGCGGTCAAGTTTGACCATCGTAGGGACAGCCTGGAAGTTAGTCCAAGTGTAAGAGTAATTGATGGGAGAAAGGTCCACCAGATTTTTACCATCAATAAAGTCATTGAACCTTGACATTGTTGGATACTAAAGCTTCTCTAGAGGGGGGGTGAATAGAGTTTTTCCGGTTTTAAGTATGTCTTTGGAATTTGTTATGCAATTTAAGAAATTAACACAAAATACAATCAATCACAA
>JAMKQA010006014.1:0-10651 GCA_024699735.1 Posidonia australis | reverse complement strand
AACTTTGATAAACTCTACTTCAAGTAGATCACCTTTACAGGTGGAACTTAGAAAAAAAATTTCAATCATAAAAACCTTCACTAGATCTTTGGTTAATAATGGTGTTAATACAATTTTTTTGGAAGAACAAGTCGTATGGGGATTTTGCACTCAAATATATTTTTTCAAATCTTTATCGAATCTCCACTCAAAAGAAAAGCTCGATTGAAAAATTTTGGATTAAGTATAATAACAACTATTAAGGTTATTCAATCTTACAATGGCTAATAACTTAAATTGGGATATATTGTAAGATCAGCTTGAACAATTTTTAGAGGTTTTCTCTAATTTCCATTTTAATGAGGATGTTGACTTTTTGATCTGAATGCCAAAGCCAGATAATTTGTTTTCAGTCAAGAGTTGTTATGAAACAATTAATGATGGTGAACTTAGATTTCCTTTGTACAAACATATCTAGAAGAGTAGAGTCTCTTTGAAAATAAAGTTATTTCTACGACTGGCAATACATGACAGAATCCTATTAAGACAGAATCTGGCCAAGAAAGGGTGGGAGGGTCCAACTAGTTGCCCTTCTTGTAATTCTAATTGTGAGTCCACATCTTATATCCTTATGTTATGTCCTGTTGTTATGCAAGTTTGGAAATTCTTTTTGGGTAATCCATTCATTTCTGCATCCACTAACTTGTTGAATATTTTTTCAACTAGAAGACATGCGAAGTTCTCTAGAAGCATATAGGTTTGGAATTTTCTCATTCCAGTTATCGTTTGGTCTTTGTGGTTAGAAAGAAATAATAGAATCTTTAGACGTAAATTCAGATCCCCTGTTGGTATTATTTCCTATATTCTTTATTTGACCAAATTTTGGATAGTTAACCTTTGTTCAGGTCTTGGTAGTGTGGACATCTTCCAGGCTTTATCTCGTATGCAGGGAGAATGGGACCAAGCTCATGCTAACCAAGCAGCCGATACAATTGCTTCTTTCATTGGTATATCGTCTTCAATCTTATTGCCTTCCACATCCATGGCATTACTTGTTGCTATCTCTGCTCAATCCCCTGTTGAGAATAATTCTCCTTATGATCTGTTTGAGATAGGATCAACAAATAATATCAATTAGGCCTTCAGACTGAGTACTTTTACATTTTGAAAATTTTCTTGGGCATGTAATATTTTGGACAATTTTAATGATATCTTTAGGGGGGTTTGTGTACCTCGAAAGTACAGGAAATGATTTGATGAGAATCTCATTTCCTGTTGACTATACAAAATAATAGTGTTTGTGCACTTGACTAGAAATGATTTCAAAGGAAATCCATTTCCTTTACTTTCTGGAGTATATAAACACTAAATCTTTTCATTTCCCACCCCTCTCCGTGGAATATCAGCGGATTCTCCCAAACTCTGCCCTATCCACGTACGCCTCCTCTTCCTCCTTTCCTCCTCCCCGTTGACACAGACCTCCCCCTCCTTGTCGACCATCTGCGTACGCCTCCTCTTCCTAAACCGACGCAGCAGCACCTCCTCCTCCTCACCGTCCTCCTCCTCTCCTCATCGACCTCGTCCCCCTCCTTGCCCCTCTTGCTCCTCCCTCTCTCTGCCCTCCTCCTCCTCCCCTCATCGACCTCGTCCTCCTCCTCCTCCTCGCCCTCCTCCTCCTCTCCTCCTCGGCCTCGTCCTCCTCCTTACCCCTCTTGCTCCTCCCCCTCCCTTCCCTCCTCTTCCTCCCCATGTCGACGTGATCCCGTGGCCCTCCTCGTCGACGTAGATCCAACAGCACCTCCTCCCCCTCCTCGTCAATGCACATCCAACAACACCTCCTTCCTCTCCTCGTTGACCTTTTTCCAGCAACACGTCGTCCCTGATCCAACGGCCCTCCTCGTCGACGTAGATTCGGTATGTGAAATTTTCATTAAAATCGTAGCATTGGTGTGAAATTATAATTGCCTAAGGTCCATTATCAAAAAAATCTCAAGTTGTTCCCTTCTTCTCTGTTGGTTTGGCTTGTAAAGTGGATAGGTTGTTATGGTTTCGTTGCGCAGACATAGCAAACCAGTGTCCTTTGCTATGTATGTATGATGTATATAATATGTATGTCACTGAAAAAATTCTATTTTTCATTTATACACCATGTATGAAATAAGTAGTGAAGACTATGTACAGGGGAAGAAATTGTGAGGTGATGATGAATTTTTGAATCAGTGTTATGGAAAGAGAAGAATATAGTTGTAAACTAAAACTTGATGAAGTTATAAAGATATCATGTAATACTAGTATACTACTGTTGGATTTATTTTAAAATCTTGCTTTATAAAAAATCATGTCTATATAAAACTTTTATTCTCTCATTTGACCCACCAATAAAGAAGGAATTATCATCCCATCTCCTATGCTCTCTTGATTTCAATTCCAACCAATGTAAAAATTTATGTGCAACAGTATTTCACATATTTCAGTTTTAAGCAATATATAGGAAACTTAGAAAAGTTTTAACATATTCTAGTTTTAACATATTCTAGTTTTAACAAATTCCAGTATTTCACCTATTGTTGTCATCTCAAATTCAGAAATCATTATCAAAAAAATTTGCAAATGTCCAAGGTCCATGATGAACAACCTGAGATACAACCTGATGAACAACTTGAAAAATTTGCAAATGTCATTATCAAAAAATCATTGCCCCTCAAATTATAAGAGTCCACCTTGATGAACAACCTGAAATACAAGACCCATGAGCCCTATGCTTCCACCTCCATACACAAGGTCCACCTTTCTTGACACCTTAAAAGAAAACACAATTTGAATTGAATCATGGAGATTACGACCCATATACAACCCAAGACATCCTTCAGAAAAGAAAAAAAAAGTGGCATTGAATCATGGAGACTACAACCCATAAACAACCCTACCCATATACAACCCAATTTATTTAGAACTGGGTTTGGATAGAGGATTTAGGCTTTACTGGGTTCAAGTACTTAAATTTTTAAAAATAGTAACTTATATTTAAATAATAATAATAATAATATCCTAAATCTAAGAAAATCCTCATAAAAATCTAATTATCTAATAAAAAATCAAATGATCTTGCACTGCTACAGAAAAATTGATCCTTTAGAAAAGAAAAATTGAAAGACAAAATAAATGCCTGACAGCTTACAATTTGAATTTGGTTTAACAAAAAAAATTTGCTTTGTACTAGAAGCTTTTCTTCATTAGGGATAACATCCCATCCCATTCTTCATTAGGCATTTGAATGTGACTTCCATCTCCATCCTCTAAAATTGATCACCTTACAGTTGCATATTTACATGACATATATTGCTTCTCTTATTAATTGATCTTTCCTTTCTTATGTTTGGATATTTCTCTTGTTGGTTTTCATTATTATTTTTTAAATGATTATTGTATTACATATATATATACTTATTTTAATTGTATACTTCTCTTCTTCGAACTAGATATGGCTAAAGATAGTAAGAAAAAGATTAAATGAGGGAGAAGTTATACAAGTTGGAGTACAAAGGGTGATGAAATAATATTAAACATTCTTTGTGAAACTATCAAAGAATGACAAGAAAAACTACCGATGGGAAAATAAGATCGGAGACTTGGATTGAAACAATTAAAAAGTACAATGAGAAGACCGGAGCCAATATTACGAGAACAAATGTGGACAATAGAATGAAGACATGGCGTAGCATATATAAGAATTATAGAACAATTGGTCGTCAAAGTGGATGAGGTTGGAACTTTGTGCATGGATATTCCTGATGAAGTATGGGGGGAATTTGTAGAGGTTAGATTTATTATACATTAGTTTGAAATTTGAAGTTTATCTTCATTTATGGATAAATATGTTTTTTATTTGTGATATTTTTGTTGTTTTAGAAACATCTGGAGTATGTACCATGTAAAGGAAAGTCATGTCCAATTTATGACCAACTTCAGATAGTGTTAGAGAGTAACATTGCTACAGGAGCTTCAAGCATACAACCCTCTGATTTTAGAAGAACACAAAAAGAAGATGTGAACTTGAGTAGAAATGAAGATAATATTGAGGAATTTGTACCGATGAGCACTCAAATTTCTATAGACTTGGATTCTGAAACACAACAAGACTCTCCCATGTGTACAAGATCTACCACTCAAGTATCATCTAAAAAAGGAAAGAAACCTCGCCCTCACGCAGAGTCACAAGAAGCTATCTCTCTAGCAATGAAAGATATGGCAATGACATTTGTTAATTTTTGTGAAAAAGAAGATGAGAGTAGTTCAAAGAGAATGAAAATAATGGAAAAAATAACTACAATTGAACAAAAAAAGTTTGAATGGTCTAAAAAACAAGTAGTTGGGCAAGAAGCATATGAAGTTTTACTTGCTCTTCCTCGTCTTGAGGAGACGGATAAATTTAAAGCTATGAAACTCTTTGAGAATGGTGAAATAAGAAATCAATTCCTTTGTCTATCTCAAGAGATGAAGTTCAATTGGTTAAAGTTTCATTTGAACATAGCATGAAGTAACAAATGAAACTTATATTTTGATGATCAGTTAGGCACATTGTGGTAACTTTTTGTATTTGTGCACAAGTCACTTTTTGTATTGGTACATATTGTGGTCACTTTTTGTATTGGTGCACAAGTCACTTTTTGTATTGGTACACATTGTGGTAACTTTTTGTATTAGTACACAAGTCACTTTTTGTATGAGTATACATTGTGGTAACTTTTTGTATTGTGCACAAGTAATTTTTTGTATTGGTACACATTGTGGTAACTTTTTGTATTGGTACACAAGTCATTTTTTGTATTGGTGTATATTGTAGTAACTTTTTGTATTAGTGCACATTATTTTAACTTTTTATTTGTTTTATCTTTTTGGCAATTATAAACTCAAATCATTACATGTGTTTTTTATTTATTGTGGTTGTCTTATATAATGAATGATATTATAGGTACTACTTTTTTTCCGATGGAATCAAATGAAAATGTTAGGTTCTTGTTGTATTGCATGGATAAGGACGAGAAAATACAAAGAAAAAAAAAAGATCTATATTGCATTCAATGTCAAATATTATTTTTGGTGCAGTAAGTATTCTTAATAATAGTTTAATAGCAACAGATCGAATTTATAGTAAAGAAGGGCAAGATTATGGAAGAAAATTATTAGATACTGCATTAACGAATCGAGCCTATAATTGAAGGAAAATTTATCGAATGAATCAACATATTTTTTTAAAGTTTTGCAACTTGTTAAGGACTGAAGGAGTAATCAAAGATGGTAAAAACATTACAGTGGAAGGGCAACTCGCAATGTTTCTTGTCACAATCGAACAAAATCAGAGATACGGTGTAACAAGAGAATGATTTCGTCTTTCTGCTTGGACTGTCAGTATTTATTTTAATCTAATGCTTAATGCTATATTACAATTGAGTGCTAAACTTCTAGTTGATCCCGCACCATTTGTTCTTAGTAGAATCCGCAATGTTCCTAATGTCTTCCCATATTTTAAGGTAATGTTTTACTTCAATGTTTTTGTCATACTTTGGGATAATTCATCGTATTATATATTTTTTTGACTACGAATTTTATAAGATAGTATTGGTGCTATCGATGGCATGTATGTTAAAGCAACAATTTTTGGAGAAGAAAATGCAAGGTTCAGGAATAGAAAAAGGTGATCTTGCACAAAATGTTATAGCAGTATGTAATTTTGACATGGAATTTATTTATGTTCTTAGTAGAGGGGAGGACCAACAACTGATGCTCGTGTCCTTCAAGATGCAGTAACTCGGCCAAATGGTTTTCAAGTTCCTTTAGGTAATTTTAATCATGTTACGTATTTGATATATAAACAATAATCACTAATATTGAATTTTTTTCAGGCAAATTTTATTTGGTAGATGCTGGCTATCCAAATCAACCTGAATTTATATGTCCATTTCGTGGTGTTAGATATCACTTAAGTGAGTATGATGCTGATCGATTACCAACTATTAATGCTACAGAGAACTTCAATTATAGGCATTCTCAATTAAGGTCTGTAATCGAGCGTACATTTGGAGTGGTAAAACATCGTTTGGCTATTCTTCGAGGTTACATGCCATTCCCTTTTGAAACACAAGCTAAGATTGTTCTAGCATGTTTTTTGCTTCATAATTTTATTCGTAATGCGGATTGTGAAGATTTACTTAAAGATCTTGAAGATGAATTAGAAGAAATTTGGGAAGTCAATTTTCCAGAAGTTGTTCAAGAGTCGGATGAGGAAGAAGAAATATATAATGGTATTGGATTAACTCAAGAACAAAGAAAACAAAAGCAGATCAAATGCGTAAAAATATCATGAATTCTATGTAACATATTTGATTATTGTAATTCATTTCTAAGAATTTGTAATGTTATTTGAACTTTTGTGTGACTCAAATTTATATTTTCAGAGATATTTGATTGAATTTTAAGTTAATAATTATGAAATTATCAATGTCTGATTTCTTTTGAAATCTATTGATAAGCACAAACACTTATGTTTTAGTTTCCTTTGTTTTCCTGAATAGGTATAAACAGCAGGAAATTTGATCAACAGGAAATCAGTTTCTCTTATTTTACATTTCTTGGTAAATTTTTTTGACTTAGAATTCTATTTTCTGTCAAACTTTATGTACAAATAGATTTTTATAGTCTTAGTTATATTTAAACATGTAATTCTTTAGACATTTTATATTCACTTAATGATGTTCTCGTAAACGAGTGCTGTTTTAATATTAATCTAAATTATCGGTTTCAAAAAAAAAACTTTCATGCACCTGTTTGTCGACAGAGGGAACGACACCATCCATCCACTGACTGACATCTAGGTCATCCTCCACTCTCCACGCAATGACTGAACTTTCTTTTGGCGCTGGCTTGCAATTTCCTCGTAATTTTGCAAGTGTTAGTGTCGAAACAATTCAAAGTGCACTCATCGTGAGGAGGAAAAAATGCCAAACACTGTCTGGTTCCTCCATAATTTGGATTTCATGGAAAAGGAATTTGACAAGCCTTCCATTCTGTAGTGGGTCCTTGATTTGATTTCCATGTTAATTCTCTTACTCTTTAATTTGTTGGATGCTCTCCCCATGTTTCGATTCTGATAAAGCTAACGGTGTTGCTGTTCAAAGTCAACAATATCTGACAATTGCTGATGGGAAGTGCCGTTTAAAGTCAACAATATCGGCACTAGATGACCGGCACTTCCCATAAGCAATTGTCATCAAATAACTCTACATGAATCTTTATTGTTTTTTTTTTGGTTAATGTAGCGGTAGCACGATTACCTTCCTCCTTGGTGGGAAGTTTGGCACAGACTGAGAAATTACCCTTACAACTCCATGACGTACTCCTAGATTCTTACTTAACAAATAACTTACTTCACTAATAACTCACACCATTACATCCTCCACAGATAAACTAATTAAGTCTACAACAACACAATAAGAATTTCATTCAAGCACACGTCTCTGAACCATTAACTCACGTAAGCACAGAGATATTTTGCATCACTTGTCAACAAGGTGATCACCAAACGTTATTTTTTTTTAAAAAAAAAGGGCTCCTCAAGTGTTGAATGACACATAAAAAAATTCTGTAAGTTTTTTTAGTCTTCTTCTTTTTTATCAAAAATCATTGACGTTGTTAGCCTAAAATTTTTAGTTATTTCATAGAAAAATAATTTTTTAGAATTGTTTCTTATTTATAAAGTAATATGTCTATAATATTCATGCATCATGTTTTAATACCATTCCATAGTATTTTTATCAAATTCTAGAAGTTTGATGGTTTTCAATTGTTCATAAAAGGTTGACTTTTTTTATATTAGAGTTTTAATAATCTTTTTTTTCCATTTAAAAAAATGATTTTTTTCGTAAGTTTATCTTATTTATGAATGAAATATGCCTATTAGTTCTATTTATTTTATTTTTTGTATTATTCAACCAAGTAATCTGTTTCTAAAGGATTAAAAAAAATTCAATTTTAAATAAGACTTGACTTTTTTGACATTTGAGTTTAGGTGAGTTTTTTTTGTCAAAAATCAAGTTTTATGGAAAAGTAATAAGTTATAATTGTTACCAAATACAACCTAAATAGATGGACAAACCTTCTGCCCTTTTTATCATACTTCACTCAACTTTGTTGTGTAGTAGAACTATGATAAGTAATTAATTATACCACAATAGGTAACCTAGAATAAACATACCACCAATATACCATGTTTTTTTTACCTAAAAAATTTATAAAGAAAATTATCTAATACTACCTCAAACTTTCTTGACATTAAACATTACTTCCTCCACTTTCAAAATGCTACACTTCATTACCTCTACCTTTGCATCGTTAGTCATATTGACCATTTCATTCGATTTCCATCACCAATGATCTTTTGTGACATGTCATGGTTTACACAATCTTGAGACTATTGTACCTTCTCCTGCACTTAAAAAAAAAAATCCTAGACCACAAATCATTCTTCTATCTTCTTCTCTTCATCTCTTTTGCACTTGCATCACCACCACATAAAGACCAATAAGTTGCACAAGCTCTTGTAGAAGAACTTCTTCTTATTGTTGCAATGGGCCATTATAGTCAAGATGTCAGTGTGGGATGTCCTCACCATTGAAGACTTCATGGACAAAGGATAATCCAAGAGGACGATTCCACGATTTGGAATCTTCATCTTAAGGGAACTCTTCCTCCTTTTTGCATCATGACTGCATTCAAGATTTCATTGCTACATGTCGAAGAATTAATTGATTATGTATTATCTATGTGTGTTATATATGGCAGTATGTGTAGTTCATTATCTTGCATTGAGTTCATTAACTTGTATTGACTATTATATATCTTCTATGATACTATATGATAATACCAACATGTATGATTGTATTGTTCTTCATATGTATTGTAACTATGTCGGCGAGGAGGATCGCAAAATGATGCGAAAAGTCGGTAAAATCACGCCACGACGAAAATAAAATAAAATGCAAAATGCAGGAGTCGCCACCTAGTCTATTATGGAAGACGAGGAAAACCAAATAACACATGAAAAAATCATACAAAACAATAAAAAGAAAGGTCTACGAAAACCAGAAATGCGGGTAATGATCCCTGTTACGTACGAGGAATGTGTTAGGCACCTTCGCACGCCCGAGTAAATCGGTCTTCTATGATTTCTCCAATGCTTATGAAATGTTGACTTTTCAGCCTTTTATATACGTCCGAGGGCGATATGCCATGCCATGCTCAGTGCCTTATGCTAATGGGTGCGTGATGTGCAAGGGGTGTGTCCTAATGCTCAGAAACATCACTCTTTAATCTGGGTTAAGTGTGTAATGCAAAGATATTGCATAAACGAAATCAAAGTTGTATCATTCTGAGTGATTTTTCATCATGGCTTTATATGCAAATGCAAATAAAACACATAAAACAGTAAAAACAAAGTGTGCCTTCCTAGTAAATCCAGGTGAAAAACCAGGGAAAATCCAGGGAAAAAGCAAGTCAAGAAAGCATGATAAGATCATATGTAAACATGCTATGTGCTGAAAACAGAGCAGTGTGCTGGTTTTGTGCGCCAGACTGGTGAGTCAGTCTGGTGCGCCACCTATGTGCGCCTAGGTGTTCCAGAGTGTTCCAGAATCAGAACAGAGCAAATATGCAATGTTAAATCTCACACAGATGCATTCAGAAAAGCATAAATCTCAAAAATGCATTCGGAAAAGCTGTAAAGACTTGAGAAAGCAAAACCAAATGCGTTGACTTTTAAAACATGATTCAAATGCAAGGGCTGGTGAACCCTATGTTCAAGGACAAATAGCCTCACACAGGATTATACTAATGCAGTAAAAATGAGGAAAGCGAGATCGGCCAAGCCTCTGGATTATGGGCTGAAGCACAAGCTTTCCTTATAGGACAAAGCGTGCAGGATACAGCCCACCAGAGTGGCATGGATAGATCAAGAAAACAAAGCAAAACCCATAAATCCAGAGCAAAGCGATCGTGAAGTATCATGGAATACCAGAGAGTCAGCAAAACAGAAATCACACTGAAAGTCGTTCGGGAAACCATGTAAATAGGCATGCAAAATACCCCCCTGACCAGTCTGTGCAACAGATGCCTGCGCCAGACTGGTGCTCTGGTTAGGTGCGCCAGTCTGGTGCGCCAGATTGGTGCGCCCCAGGCAGTTCTGGTTCAGACTGCTGTAGATCCAGAATCCAACCCAGAACTGCCAGTGGATACTATGATGCGATTTATGCTAACAAACTGATGCAGATGCTACGATTAAGTACTGAAAACATGATGTAAATGCATAGGATCAAGAATCACCTTGTAAATCATGCATTAAAAATAAAACAAGTTGATGGGTTCATGTATGAATGAAAGCATGCAAAATACAAAGCATGGATATATAACAACATACTATGTGAACAAAAAAATGATAAAAGATGACAACTTGTGCAAGCTTTATGCTAGAAACAAAACAAAGGCTAGCATGGAGGTTATTTAGCATGAAAAGCAAGCATGTTTATCACAAAACTTCATAAAACATAGAGTAAAACAGCATATGCAACGGATTTTAAGCATGTTTTATCATATTTCTGAAATGACATTCAAAAGATAAAGA
>JAMKQA010006012.1:0-12139 GCA_024699735.1 Posidonia australis | reverse complement strand
GCACGGGAGGGAGAAGAGGAAGAAGAAGAAGACAGAGAAGAAATGGTGGAAGGTAGGGCTCGCGGAAGAAAGAAAGAAAAAGAGGAAGAAAAGAAAAGTGTAAAGAATGGCACGCAAATCGAGACAACTGTGCATCCTCAAACCGGACTCCACATATGTCCCAAATCACAACCTGATGCACAGAAAACCAGCACAACCACACACAGCCAAGAAATAACAGATTATCCATTAATAAACCATTAAACACAATATTACAAATAATACATGGTTTATTATAAAAATGGATAATCAGGCCCTGATGTTACAGAGGAAGAGGAGGAAGGAAGGAGGAGAGGCCTGTGGGGCCTCCCCTAGACCAAGAGGCCTGAGGCCTCATCGGTGGTGGTGAATCCACCACCGGAGGACATGGCGATGGCGTAGGGGCGACGGTCTCTGGCAAAACGCAACTCAGAAGGCTTGGACCAGACCGGACGGAGCTAAGGATGAAGATTCGAATCAAAATAAAAGGCTTACCTGGGTGGAGCTTCTGTGTCTACCGACGAGTGACGGCAGCGGTCCTCTGGATGGTTGCTCCAGCTGCGGTGTCTGGAGGTTCTTACGGTGAAGAATTGGCTGAAGAGGGAGCTCTAGACGTAGGGGATTGATGGGTTGGTTGGGGGATCTGCTCTATGGATTGAAGTGCTCGAAGAGGAAGCCTTTGGTTTGTCGACGACCAAAGGTTTTCAAACGCCGATCCATCCTTCTCCCGCCGTCAATCCTCCTCAATAGTGGCTAGGCGTCGTCCGATGCTCACATGAGATGGAGGAGAGCAGCCGAAGATCACGGGAGGATTAGCGATCTGCTCTAGAGATCTCGGGATATTGCCAGAGTTGTCGCCGAACGTTGCGGGGGTCGCCGGAGATACAAGGTTGGTCATAATTATTTTTCACTTTCCTAAGTTATTGATTGAAGTGAAAATTGGGTGCATTTGGTCTGAATTGGGCTTGTGGAGATGGGCTTTTGGATTTTAGGTTTATTGGTTTTTGTTTTAAAGTTTTTTAGGGTCTGTTTTGGTGATTTTAATTTAGTTTTTTTTTGTGATTTTAATTTAGGTTTTGATTTTTATTATTTTAAGCTTAATTAATTAATTAATTTTAAATGAGGATTTTGTGGATTTTATTACTTGAAGGTTTTGGTGATTTTAATTAGGATTTAGGGTTTTAGTTTTAAGTTTATTTGGATTTTATTATTTTAGGGTTTTTGTGATTTAATTAATTGATTTTAAATTAGGGTTTTTAGGGTTTTATTAAATTAGGGTTTTTATTATTTTAAATGGATTAAAGTTTTGTGTTTGAGTTTTAATTTAGATTTAATTAGTTTTTTACTTGACTTAATTTGGGTTTACTTTAAATTTTGGTTTAATTGGTTTTTTTATTGGGGTTTTGACTTAGATTTTGACTTCATTGATTTTTGTTTGGATTAGGGTTTCCTTTTTATTAGATTTATTTTTTTAATGAATTTTATTAATTTTTACTTGATTAGGGTTTTAATTAGGGTTTTCACTTGATTAATTTGGATTTCAAATGATTTAGATGGATTTTATTTCATTTTGATTTTAATTAGGGTTTTTACTTAATTAATTTGGATTTTAAGTGGATTTTATTTAATTTTGGTTTTAATTATGGTTTTTACTTGATTAATTTGGATTTTAAATGGTTTAAATGGATTTTATTGACTTTGGTTTTAATTAGGGTTTTCACTTGATTAATTTGGATTTTAAATGTTTTAAATGAGTTTTGTTTGGTTTTAATTTTTGATTAGGTCAGAGTGGTTTTATGTGGGTCTAAATAGGCTTGTGTGGGTTTAGGGTTTAGGGTTTTGGTAGAGTTAGGGTTTAGGTTTGGTGGTCGCAACTAGGACATCTTTCCAGAGGAACCTGCTGCCAAGTGACTGCAAAATCGGGGTGTCTACAGGTGTAATGGCCCATATTTTTGTTAGCTTTATAGGCCAAATGTGAGCATTTGAGAGCGTGTGTGTAGAATGCCAAATACTGTCCATTTTATATAAAACATAGTACTTTCTACATTCTACACTTGCTGGCAATTTGGACTTGTGAAGTGTTAAATGCAGATAGTGTTGCATTTTATGTAAAATGCATGAACTTGCAAATTTATACCTTGGGTTGCCTCCAGAAAATTCTGACTGTGCCTACTACATATATATTTCCCAACCAACTCTTCTCTTAGAGGTTTTTGTCTTCCTCTTTTCCTCTAATTTGCGAGAATTGTGTTTTTGAGGGGGAGAATTCAGAAGAGAGAAAGAGGAGAAGCTTGCATGGGTTGCATGGTGGAGGTGTCACGCCCCAAATTTCCCGTAATAATTTAAACAAATTAAATTACAACATTAAAGCCAAACATAAAATATCAAACCACTAGGAACCTGTCTGTGCAGCTACAAGACTCTAGACAAAATGCACTATGCTAAGCCTTCTGTGTGCCTGCATCTGTAACCCAAAACATGAGGAAAACGCATGAGTGAAGGAAGTTACCCAGCACGCACCTCACGAAAAATGACGGAAAACAAAACCATAATTAATTTTCTTTTAAATTCATTTAGCAAATCATTTTCTCAAAACCTCTCAAACCAGGCCTACACCGGGCAAAATCACAATCGGGGCTCTACTAACCCAAAACTACAAGCAAAGGCCCTTAATGGCCAAAATCACAAACAGTGAGTCAGGAAGCCCGACACCAGGCAACTAAACTCTGACCACAAGCAGTCCACCAAGGAGCGACCATGGCATTCTGTACTGCCACGATGAAGCCACCCTGTGCAGGAGCGATCACCGTCCTACGATTCTCCCTACTTGGAGAACCCTCACAAAGCCAATCCCTCCTTGGGAAGGCTGTCCTATCAGTCAGGACACTACCAGCTACGGGGCATGTGTCCCACCCGCACTAGCCACCACAGGGTCTGCTTCCTCACGACGTCTTCCACACACAGTGCTTAGGAGGGAGTTTCATACCTCCACACCCGACAACACTTCAGCCTCAGTGCTCACAACGACAGTAGGAGTACTATATCTCTCTGTCATGCCACAAGACACCTCAACTCGCAGACCACAACTCTAGCCTTAAGATGACAATCAAGGAGTCTCATACCTCCATGACCCGATGCCCTTCAGCCTCAGGTATCTCAACCTCCCAACCTCGACCAGGGAGTCGCGCCCGACCACCAGAGAATGTCTTCAAATTCCCTCATCCCGATGACACGATCCCACACTGTCTCGGCCAGCATACAGAAAACTAGGAAAACCATTTTCCAAATCTGCCAATTCATCTCTTTTGAAATCATTTTGAAAGCATTTTATATATCTTTGAAAACTCTTCCAAAACCTCGGCAAAACGGCACATTAGGTGTCCCAAGGGACTACCATTGATGGCCCATAATCCCATCTCAAAGGGACAAACAAACTAATCTGGAAAACCCTCAGAAATTACATTTTATAAACACATTTGGGCCCTAATTCGGCATGCCGAAAACAGGTTCGGTATGCTAAAAATCCTTGGTTGGGTAGGTCGATCTGAATCGGTCGACCGAATCAAGTCAACGGTTAACACTCAGGCTAAAATCGGTATACCAAAAATGATTCGGTCGACCGTCCAAAATCGGATGACCGAACTTCAACCTGAGGACCAAACTGACAGAAAAACGACATACCGAAATGGTTCTGTATGCTAATTTCTGCGAAAACAAAAAAATGGTCCAAACCCTATTGTTCAAAATCACCCAATTGGGATCGACGATTAGACTCCCAAAACCAACAACAAAAATTTCACATAAAACATAAGATGTAGATCGTTGAGTCTACTCAAAATCTCAACAAACAAAACCAAAAACTATTCACCATGTATTAAGATATAAAATCACAAAGGCAAGATGGTCAAAACGACCCAAAACTCAACTACCATCATAAATGTCTATAAAACTACAATAAATGCTCATAAATTCACAATAAATTCTAAGAATGTAAATTTACCTATATTTCATGCAATCTTATCAATTTGTACCAATTTCATGCTCTCTATTCAAGGATTGGAGGTGTGTACCTGCAATGCATGTCCTGACGACCCAACTCCAGTCTCCAGCCAACTCCAGCGACACCCTACGTTTACGGCCACTCCTCGACCTCAAGGACGCCACACCGGAACTCCACGCACCACCACAGGCCTCCACCGATTTTTGAGCACACCGAACAAAGAGGAGAACGCAAGGAGGAGAGGAACAGGGGAGGGAGAGTGAGAGAGATGGGAAGGAAGAGGTGATTGGAGGGAGAGAAAACGAGTGGAGGGAGAGGGAAAGAGGTGGCATATTCGAGATGACGGAGCGGAGGGGAAAGAGGAGGAGAGGAAGGGTGAGCTGGTCATGGCCGCCGTGCATGGGCTTATAAAGCTATGCAAGGTGGTAGCTAAGCGCGTGTACAACCACGCGTCCTGTCTAACCACAAGCCACAATATCATACCAAACTCACACCTCCAACTCGCTCCCACCAATCGACGCACGAATGTGGGCCCCGCATGGACCCTCACTCGGGCCCACAAGCACAGTGCCATAATGCACAGTGCCAACCATGCATAGGGACACGCTATAGAAGCTGACTCATGAGGCCCAAGCCTAAAAGCATAAATCCACACAACAGCCTCGGAACAGTAACACTCGTCCAAGAATAAATTCATTAAAATGTAAATAATTACGAAATGAATTTTTACGAGTGTTGCAGGAGGAGTTGGTTTTCCTCTTGCAAGATGTAGTGGCCATGGAGGCGGACCTTCCAAGCATTGTGCTCAGCCAAAGAATTTGGCCAGGAAAACTTGCTGCAACTCAAAAATTGAGGTGCACCTTGGTTGGGTTCCTTGGGCATTGTGCTTTTCTCTCCTCCTCTTCTTGTGGTAATCATTTACGTTCCTAGTGTTGCATGAGTTGCTAAGGACCAATGGATCTCAAAGGGAGATTGGAGGAGTTTTCAGAGGATTCATCATAGCTCTAGTTAGCTTGGGAGCTTGCTGCATGGAATTGGATTCTCGTGTGGTGTAAGGTACACACCCATGTAGGATAGTTTTAGCATAGTTTTTGGTATTGGAATCTCGCTGCATGTCTTAGAATGAGTTGCATTTCAGTTCACCATAATGCCATGTAAATTGTTGTAGCTTTGGATGCTTAAACTTAGGAAATTTTAGTGCAGACTTTGCTACCTGGGTATAGGATGTTGGACCTAGTGCGTCATTTGTAGATTGCACCACTTCATGTGTCTTACACCTATAATTCAGAATTTGGTTATTTTTCCTACAAAAGTTAGTTAATGTGCTGACCTAGATTATTTGAGTTCTCCTCTGATTACCCTTAGTCCTATTGATCTACAGACCTTAACCTCCTTGGTCTCTTGGTCTCTACAAACAGAAAGTAGTGGAAAAACATTTGAAAACTTATTTCAAATAAACCAAATCACACTCTAACACAATAGGCCACAGCTCCTTGTTGTTCTAGCCAAAACATGTGACTCATACGCGCGACTCATACTCGTGAGCTAACCATGCCAAGGAAATGCACCTCAGGTGCACTTGTGATCCAAAGCAATTTGCTTAGCACATAGCAACAACCCAAACATGCCTTCATTCATTAGTAATCTTAGAGAATGGAAAGAAGGTATAAAATAGAAATATAAACTTATAAGAAGAATTTCCAACTACAACAACGATAATTACAAAAGTAAGAATCGTAAACCATCTTACCCAACTCTCAAAAACATCTATTGAAAATCAGACTTCTTAGGCATTAAACTTATCCAAAAGTATTGACATTACGCATCAAAGTGAAGGTCTTGAAGTCTATTTCACAATAGGACAAAACTCATGAAAAAGCAACATCCATAGCGCCAAATTTCCCGTAACAATTTAAACAAATTAAATTACAGGAAATTAAACTAAACAAAAAAAAACCAAACTACCAGGAACCTGTGTGTGCGACTATGAGACTCCGATCTATATGCACTATGCTAAACCTTCTGCGTACCTACATCTACAACCCAAAAACATGAGGAAAACGCATGAGTGACGGAAGTCATCAAGCACGCACCTCACGAAAAACGACGGAAAACAAAACCATAATTAATTTTCTTTTAAATTTATTTCGCAAATCATTTTCTCAAAATCTCTCAAACCAGACGCACACTGGCCAAAAATCACAATTGGGGCTCTACTAACGCAAAACTACAAACAAAGGCTCTCAATGGCCAAAATCACAAATAGTGAGTCGGGAAGTCCAGCACCAGGCAACTAAACTCTAGCCACAAGCAGTCCATTAAGAAGCGACCACGGCGTTCTGCACTACCACGGTGAAGCCACCCTATGTAGGAGCGATCATCGTCTTGCGATTCTCCCTACCTGGAGAACCCTCACAAAGCCAACCCCTTCTTGGGAAGGTTGTCCTGTCTCTTAAGATGCTACCAGCTACGGGGCACATGTCCCACCTACACTAGCCACTACAGGGTCCACCTCCTCACGACGTCCTCCACACACGGTGCTCATGAGGGAGTGTCATACCTCCACACCCAACGACACCCGAGCCTCAGTGCTCACAGCGACAGTAGGAGTATCATACCTCCCCGTCATGTCACTAGACACCTCAATCCATGAACCACAACCCTAGCCTTGAAACGATAGTCAAGGAGTCTCATACCTCCAGGACCCGACGCCCCTTATCCTCAAGTATCTGGGCCTCCGACCTCGACCAGGGAGTCGCGTCCGACCATCCGAGAATGTCGTCACATTCCCTACTCCCGATGACACGGTCCCACATTGTCTCGACCTACACATAGAAAACTAGGAAAACCATTTTTCAAAACGAGCCAACCATTTCTTTGAAACCATTCTTATATCTTTAAAAACTCTTTCAAAACCTCAGAAAAATGACACATCAGGTGTCCCAAGGGACCACCACTGACGACCTACAATCCCATCTCAAAGGGACAAACAAACAAATCTAGAACATCCTTGGAAATCACATTTTATAAAAGCATTTGTGCCTTAATTCGGCATGCCAAAATGGAATTTGGTATGTCGAAAAGTCCTCGTTTGGTAGACCGATCTGGATCGGTTGACCGAATCAAGTCAACGGTCAGCACTCAGGCCAAAATCGGTATACCGAAAATGGTTCGGTTGATCGAAATCCACTGATTCGGTCGACCGTCCAAAATTGGACGATCAAACTTCAACCAAAGGACCAAACTAATAGAAAAACGGCATACCGAAATGGTTTCGATATGCCGATTTCTACGAAAAATAAAAAATGGTCCAAACCCTACTGTTCAAAATCGCCCCAACTGGGACCGATGATCGGACCCCCTAAACCAACACCAAAAATCTCACATAAAACATAAGATGTAGACCCTTGAGTCTACTCCATAACCCAACAAACAAAGCCAAAAACCATTCACCATGCATCAAGATATAAAATCACAAAGGTAGGAGGGTCAAAATGACCCAAAACTCAACCACCACAGTAAACACCCTTAAATGCTTCCACAAATTCTCATAAAATCATAATAAATTCTAGTAGCATAAATTTACCAAGATTTCATGCAATCCTATCAATTTCTACAAATTTCATGCTCTTTATTCAAGGGTGGGAGGTGCGCACCTAAGAAACACGCTTCGGTGATCTTCCGGTCAACTCTGGCGACCACGACGTCCACGGGAGCTTCCACGACCTCTAGAGCACCAGCCGCGCCAACGTCGAGCCGCACGATGCCTCCGCCTCTCTCACTTCTCTCTCTTTCTCTCGTTGACACACGGAACAGGGGAGGAAGAATGGGGTGGCGGGTGGCGAAAGAAGGAGTGGAGAAGGGAGAAGAGTGAGGAGGAAGGGAAGGGAAGGTCGGGAAAGAGAGGTGTGCGCCCGAGGAAGAGAAGAAGGATGAAGGAGATGGGCGACGAGCAACGAAGGAGTGCGGCACGGGCGACTTATAAAGCCCTGCGCACGTAGTAGCTGAGAATGTGCTCACCTACGTGCTTCAACCACCAGCACCCTGCACGAGCTCAACGGCCACCGCCCAAGCACCAACCACAACAACCGATCCACAACACGGGTCCCACACGGACCCACACTCCGGCCCCACACACACAATGCTACAATGCATAGTGCTAAACCACGCACAGGGACATGCAAACAGAAGCCATCCCATGAGACCCAAACCCAAAAGTACAAATTCACACAACGAGCCTCGAAACAGTAACACCCGTCCAAGAATAAATTCATTAAAATGTAAATAATTACAAAATTAATTTTACGGGTGTTACATCTACAATAAAGTGTAGAATGCACATCACACAGATAAAAACCAAGGCTTAAATATAAGGAAAACACATTCTAGATTTTGGGGAGAGAGTCTTTAGGTTGCTTGAGCACAAAGACTAGGGTACTAGCAGAGTTAGAGGTTTAGATTTCCCTAGGTGGCTTGAGTACCGAGGTCGTCGATAGAGTGTGTCCTGTGAGTGTTGGTCAGAGCATGATATGCACATGTTTCGCTTCTAGTGACATCCTAGTGGACAATTGTGAGATTCTTTAGAGAGGAGGAACTCAAGATGTGTGTGTTCCTTCATAGGGTGGCTCATCCGTGACAGTGCAGTATGCTTTGACAGCTGCTTATGGCTGGTAAGTTGCTTGGGCATAAGTGACATGACACATGTGTGTTGTTGTGGTGTTCCGTACGCAATAGAGCATTCAAGCACTACTGGTTGTTTGAACCATGCATTGAGTATGCGAGTTTAGACCATGTGTTTTAAGTTACTCAAAGAGAATTGAGTGCTCTGTGCTGTATTATGCTTTTTGATGATTTAGTATAGAGTTTTGGATGCATGCTTTTATGAGAAGATATATCGTGTTTTCTATGTCTCAGTAATTGTGGCTTTGATATTTGAGAAGCATAGTGGATCTAATTTTGGTAGTTTGAGTTGAGTGACTTTGAGATGCATGTCTTAGAGTTTTACATGTATACTTCTAGTTTGCTTTGGTTTCTCTGTGTTTTGTTCCTCAGATGGGTTTTGAGGTGGATTACAAATAGAAAATTTGTAGTTCGTTTGAAGCATTAGACTCATGCATTGTAAGTGAACGTCTCGTGTGCACATTTTGACCAGTTATTGTTACGTTGAGGTTTCAGTGTATTTAATATTGTTTTTCTGGTGCATATCTTTGTGACATGTGTGCATCATGATTTCAAAGGTTTCCAGTAGATTTTTGGGGCATCAATATTGGGATGCTAGTGTGGTTTCGAGTTATGGTCTAATCGATTTTGGATATTGTGTGGTGATGCAAGCATAGGTGGTTTGGTACATCGCGTTTTCCTATGGTTTTGACCTTATACATCAATGTTGTGATATCAACCTCAATTTTAAGGGTTTTCGCATGTTAAGGTGGTGTGTCATGCTTACACGCTCTACCAACGTATTTTGATTCTTCCATGTGATGCTTTTAGTTTTGTATTCTTAGTAGGTATGTACTTGATGACCTTTTTAGTGGTCATTCATGTATGTTTTGTTTTGTCTTTTTTAGGTGCAGATTAAGAGATGATTTTATTTTTAGGAGTCACTTAGCCACACATCAAGGATCTTGGGTAGATGCTCTGTCCTAATGTTATTAATATTATTTTGATTTACACATTCGGATTGAGATAAAAGAAAAGAAAATATGAATTTTATTATGGTGTGATGACCGAAGTCGTTACAACAAGACTATAGTTGTATTGATCTCTTCAAAAGTTCCAATTATAATCAAATCATCGACATATACGGCTATGAGTACAAAATCGGTACTCGATGCTTGTACGTACGTATATGCATGGGCAAATTTCATTGTTTGGAATTTTTACTTCTAAAGATAATCATTTAATCTATTATATCACATGTGTCCAGATTGTTTCAATCCATACGGTGATCTTTGTAGCTTAATAGAGTAAATATTTTTGGACTTACTCACCGATTCCTCTTCTAGAATCCATATGTGTCTAAAATCCTCGCTCACGTGCTTTGTACATGGATTAAAGTGTGATCGTTGGGGATTTTCTCATGTAATTGATTGTCGTGCTTCAGGTGACACTTTTGTTTCTCTCATTTTGGAGAAAAAAGACTCATTAGATTGGTAGTCTTCAAAATATGCCTTAAATATATCCCCATTAAGGAGTTCAATGTATCTGTTGATTGTTGGAGAATCAAATCCAACAAAGATGCCAAGTCTACACTAAGGTCCTATCTTTGTCCTTTGTGGTAGTGCAATTGGAATACAAATTGCACAACAGAAAATCTATAATTGGAAAATGTTTGGGAGTTTAACATAAGTAAGTTACATCATTGAAATTGTCTATGACCTAGTAGATAGAAGACGGATCAAAGATATTACATGTAAGATAGCATGTCCCCATGTTGTCATTAGTAGTCGGGATTTTATTAGAAGCGAGTGAGCAATCCATTGGAGTTTTTTAATAATAGACTCAACTAACCCATTTTTAGTGTGAACATGAGCTACAGGATGCTCAACTGTAATGTCAACTGAAGTGCAATATTATAAGAATAACTTAGATCTAAATTCCCTCACATTATCTAGTCGAATTTTCTTAATTAGGTAATCTAGACAATGAGTTTGTAAATTTATAATTTGAGCTAATAATTTTACAAATGCTAGATTACTAGTTGAAAGAAAACATACATGAGACCATCTTGAAGATGCGTCAATGAGGACAATGAAATACTTAATGGTCCACTAAGGGGTGAATTAGACCACATATATCTACTCGAATTCTCTCTAGGAAAGATGGGAATTCAACGTTAACTTTGAGTGGTGATGTTCTAGTAATTAATTTGCCTTTTGAGCAAGCATAGCTTGGAAAATCATTACATTGGAGGATCTTCTAGTTCTTCAAAGGATGCCCATATGTATTCCTGATTATCTATTGTATCATAGTTGATCCCAAATGTCTAATTTGATCATGCCATAAAATAAACATATGCATTCATGCGACTTCAAGTCAACTACGGCTTGTGTCTTTAAGTTATAAATTGTAGTGTGATAAAGGCTAAAGGAATCTGTTGGGAGAATTTCTAGAATTACTTTTCCTTCTAGGGATCAAGAAGTTATAGAAAGAAATTCTTTTCCATCTTTATCACCTATTTCAAGGTGATATCCATTAGCACTGATGTCCTTGAAACTAATAAAGTTTCTTTATGATTTTGGAGAGAATAAAGCCCCCCTTAATGAGGAGATTGGTTTTATTTGGAATGAATACAATTTCTTAACTTGATCCATCTATTATTCTAGATAGGCCAGATATTGTGTTTATACATGTTTTAAAAGGAGAAACGTCCCTGAAGAATGTTAGGTCATTGAGGATTGAGTGCGTAGTAGCATTATCTATTAGGCATGTAATAGATTTAAACAACTTTGTGGAGACTAGCTCAACACGTTAGACTTGGTAATCTTTTCATCACACAATTGCAGGCATGAGATGATTTTCTAAAGGGCTGAATTATATTCAATAATCGACTTATAATCCTAGAGTCTAAGTTGCGTCCATTTGTAATAAGCTTGTAGGAGAATTACAGTTTTTTGGTGCTCATAACGTTCCTTTAGTTTCTTTCAAAGGATTGCTAGGTCCTTTACTCTAAGGTATTCCATCTCCAAGTGTTTATGAAGGTGGTGGTGTATGAAATTTATCATATTTTCCTTCTCTTAGGTAGAGTATTCACTTGGTTCAACTAACGACTTCACACTAAGATGAATTTCAACATCCAATGCCCATGATAAATAATTGCCTCCAGAAATATCAAGCACAATGAATTCAAGTTTTGTCAAGTTTGCTTTATAATATTTGTGGTAGGGAAAAAATGATTCAATAATCATAAAAGATTAAATTATCGTGAAAATTCTTGAATTTAAACTCACATGAATGCTATATTCAAGAATTCATGATATAGTATTTCATAATCCCACAGCACTACAAGAAAAATTAGATTTTGCGAGGACAACTAGCGAGGACTTAGCGAGGACATGTCCTCGTAATAATCTAACGAGGACATATAGCGGGGATTTTGCGAGGAAATGTCCTCGCAATACC
>JAMKQA010006011.1:0-10734 GCA_024699735.1 Posidonia australis | reverse complement strand
ATCACCTACACAGAAATATCCAGGGTAAAGTTCTGAGACCAAAAAGAACTCCCAAATCTTCCTTGCAAATGAGCAATTTAGAAACAAATGATTATTATTTTCAACATTTACAGAGCAAAATGTACATAATGGAGTACCAGACCAAGCTCTTTTTAACAAGTTTTCTTTTGTTAAGTTCCTATTTTTAATAACTAACCATGAGAAAAGCTTGACCTTTAAGGGAGTATAACTCCCCCAGATGCTTTTATAAAACACATTACGTAGGCCCCCATCATTGAAAATACTGTAAGCTGCTTTTACAGTAAAGGTATTATTTTTTGGAGGAAGCCAATTGAAATCATCATCTCTTGTATCCAAATTTAAAGATTGCAGAATACAAACAAAACAATCCAGCTGAGATTGAAGCACAGTGGAATCAACTGAATAACAGTGAGTTAAATTGAACAATCGATTGAAATCTGTATTAAATAAATCCAAAGTTGTTCTAACTGAAGCCTTTTTAAATCTAGCAACACTGTATAATTCAGATAAAAAGGAGTTAAGAGGAGTATCATTGTGCCATTTTTGATTCCAGAATAAAGTATTTAAACCATTGCCAACATTAACAGTTGAAAAGCAATTGAAAAAGTTAAACCCTTTTTTAATATGACTCCACAGGGGAGAGCAGAAGGAAGTAGAAGTATTCAATATTGCACCAGGACCCCTGTGCAAGTATCTAGCCCTAAGGATAGATTTCCAGACAGGGCTGAATTGATTAGAGAAAAATTGCCAAATTAACTTGATTTTTAAAGCTACACTGAAATTTCTCAATTTATTATTCCCCAACCATTTTGCTTTTTAGCCCTACAGATATTAGACCATTTGATTAAATGCATCCCTTTATGATTAAGAGATAGAGAATTCCATAAAAATTTACTCCTTAGAATGTCTATTTTTTTCTCTATCTTCAAGGGCATATGCAGGACAGACATATAGTATGTAGGGATTGCTGATAATACAGCATTTACCAAGACTAGTCTGCCCCCTAAAGACAGATGTCTGGCCTTCCAAGAAGAGAGTTTATTAGTAACTTTCTCTATCACAGGAGCCCAATTGTTAACATTTGATTTTTTTTAAATGCAAAGGCAATCCTAAATAAGTGATAGGAAGATCAACCTTCTCACACCCCATGATATCACAAGAGGATAACAAATCTTCCTGGGAAACCCCCACACCAGTCAACGATGATTTTTGGAAATTAATTTTTAACCCAGAACATGATTGAAAACAGCATAAAATTCTTTTGATATTAATCATATTCCCAGTGCTATCAGGTAGAAAAAGTAAAGTGTCATCTGCATATTGCAGATTGATCAATGAGGGACCATCATTAGGAAAATTAATCCGAGAGATTAAGTTATTCCTCTTTGCTGTCTGCAACATAGCATTTTGGACATTTGAGGCAATAATAAACAGTAAGGGGGATAGGGGATCACCCTGTCCTAACCCATTAGCTGCCCCAAAAAAACCTTTAGGAGATCCATTGATCAGGACAGAAAACTTTGCAGAGGTTATACACAAAGAGATCCATTTGTCTCCAAAACCCATACCAGCTAGTGAATTTAACAGAAAATTCCATTTAATGTTGTCAAATGCTTTCTCAAAATCTATTTTCAATATATAACCCTTGGTGTTGGAGGTACTCATATAATGTAGGGTTTCCTGTGCAACCAGGAAGCAATCTCCAATGGATCTCCCTGGCAGAAAAGCACACTGAGATGTATCAATAACCGTATTCAACACAGGAGCCAGCCTAGAAGCCAATGTTTTTATATAGACTATTCACTAAACTAATGGGTCTAAAATCCTGGATTCTAATGGCACCCATTTTTTTTGGGATGAGTGCAATAAAGGTCTGATTTATAAAAGAAAGAAAGTTAGGATCAATAGCAGAATGAAAGGATTGGAATATATTTTTAATATCTGATTTCAGTAAATCCCAGAAGTGCTGAAAGAAAAATAAAGGGAATCCATTAGGACCTGGAGATTTATCTCCAGCTAAATGGAAAACACTTGCTCTGATTTCTTCTTCCTCAAAGGATAGCTCTAACAGTTCAGGAGAGGGAATTTTAACTGGTATAAGGGTGTCCCAGCTGAGATAAATATGAGGACTGAGGTCCTTATTGAAAAGCTTTGTAAAATGATTCTCTATTTCTCTACAGATCTCCAAATGAGATATGCTTACATAGTTATTTATCAGTAGAGAGGAGATATTATTAGTCCTTTTGTGACTTTTAACCATGTTGTGAAAGAAGGAGGTGTTCAAATCACCCTCCTTCAACCAAAGAATTCTGGATTTTTGCCTCCAGTACACCTCTTGTTCTTTAAGAAGATCAAGATGTTCTAACCTCAGCATCTTTTTCTGAGTCCAATTAATACTTATAGAATGTTCAGCTTGACTATCCATATCCAAAATTTGAGCTTCAATAGTTCTAAGTCTTCTAGCTCTAACCACCTTAATAGGGGCAATCCATTGTTTAATAAATGTTTTCAAATTCTTCAGTTTAAAGCTAAACTCTGAAACAGGAGAGCACATAGAAAGATGATGGCCATTCTGCCCCCAGTATTCCTTGATAACTTGTTCAAATCCTTCATATGAGAACCAGGATTTGTAGAACCTAAAGGGGGGCCAATTAGGGGCTAAGGTATCAATCAGAATTGGAATGTGGTCTGATATAATCTTGGCTTTGCCAGAGCACATTGCATCAGGGAATGTTCCTGACCATCCTGGTGAAACTAAAAAACGATCAAGCTTAACTAAAGTTGGGTTGTCTTGAAAGTTTGACCAGGTGTATGAAAAATTATTTGGGGAAAGATCAATCAGAGCATTCTGATCATTGAAACCATTGAATCTATCCATGTGAATGTTACTATTAATTTGGAAGGAATGCTCACTAGGAAACCTAATTACATTAAAGTCACCCCCCAAAATCCATGTATCATTAACAAGTGTACTAATATGTTGTAATTCTTCCATAAATATTGGTTTCTGGCTATGATCACAGGGACCATAAACTCCAGTGAGCCACCAAATCAGGTTAGAATCTAAACTCTCAAAGTTAATAGAAAGGCTGAAACAAGAAGGGATGCATCTGATAGCCTTGAAAAGCCTGCTATCCCATCCAAAAAGTATACCCCCAGAGGCACCTATAGATGGGACCGAAGACCAAGCATTAATTTTTTTTCCACCCAGAAATCTTAAGAAACCTTCAGAATACTCTTCCTTCTTTGATTCACTAACAATAATGATATCACATTTATTAAAAATAATAAATTCTTTCAATTCTCTCTTCTAATTCTCAGACCCCAACCCTCTTATATTCTATGCTGCTATAATCATTAAAAAATTAATGAATTAGACAGAAGGTCCCATCCAGTCATAGGATGCATTAGGATTTTCTAAATTTACTAATTCCTTACCTTGATCCAATCTGACTTGATTGAAGAAGGCAATAGATTCATCTTTTGAGGACAATGAAATATCAATGTACTTACAGAATGTTTGAAAATGTTCATAGGAGTCCCACCTCAAGGGATCCACTTGATTAGTCTCAGCATTACTAGTAAAAGTCATATTGCAAGCATTTAAATCAAGTGAACAATTAGAGGCAGAGTTATGACTGAAATCATTATTATATTCAACAAATGAATGAAGGACATTACCAGGAGCATGCACAGGAGTAGGAGGCCTTGAGGAGGGCTTTTCTGAAGTGGTAGCACCCGAATCCTCTTGATCCAGGTAATCATAAATTGCCATAATTTTTTTGAATTTAGCCAGAGAAAGATTCCTGGCCTTAATCTCTGTTTCCACCCAGGTGGAAGCAGCATTGGGGTTGTCAGCAGTAGTACTTTTGGGGGGAGGGATAGGTGTACTAACGAGGGAAGTGGAGACTGGTGGTGTAGTTCCAGTAGCTGAAGGGGTGGGTATAATCCCCACAGAGAAATAAGTGGGAGGCTGAGGAGGAGGGGGGTGTGAAAGAGGATCTCATCCAAACAATTTTCCCTGATTTATGCTGAGTTTTGGGTATGGAGGGGTTTTTTCCACTGTTTGAACCTCGCCAACCTTTGTTGCTTTTGAAAGGTTTCCTTACAGGTTGCAGGTTCCTAGAAGAGGAGGACTGAGATGTTTGTTTGGGCCATGCCGGGAAGGACTTTTGTGAGGGGGGAAGAAGAGCATAAATCCCAACTAAGTTTGTATTTAATCGGGTAAACTGTTTTCCCATATGCAAAGAATCTGACATCTGGGATTTCTTTACCAGGGAATAGCTTGATCCTGACCCGAGAAAACCCCAGAAATTTGACTCTATCTAGGGATAGATCTACTTCCATCAAGTCTGAAAAATCAGAAACCATCTGTGAAAAACTTCTGTACACCATAGGTGATGAGGGATTACTTCCAACCTAATCCAGGTCCCCTCCTCCTTCAAGGAGAGGACAGCATTGGAACTAGGCGTCCAATGAACAAACGATGCAGAGAGAGATTGGAGGGAGGAACCAAAGTGGTTTAATATGTCATTTTTGATCTTAATAGACGGAAATTTTAATAAAAATTTCCCAGGGGAGAAGTCTGAAACCTCTATTTTGACGTGTGAAGGCCAGTTATTAAAAATATGCTGTGAGAGGATATCAGAAGAGAGGAGAGAGGAGTGGTCAGTGACAATAACACAGAGAGAGTAATGGATCGTGAGGTCACAGGAGGCATCAGAAGGGTATATCGTAATGGGGTTCTGAGGTGATAAGCCAGCCATAGTAGAGTGAGATCTGGACTCCTGAAAAAAATTACAAATAGCTATAGAATGAGTAGCTGCTTTGCATCTATAACAATGACCCATAAATCTACAGGTGCTCTTAACATGACCCCGCAAACCACATTTAAAACATCGACCATTATCACTATAGAAGCGTACCAGAGAGGAAGGCTCTTTTTTCCTCTTCTCCACCAGCGTCCACCCAGGACAACTAGCCTCAGAGACAGGGTCTGAGTTAACAGTAGAGGGGGAGGAGAGAAGAGCGGCAAAACGCGAGCCACTACAAAGATATTCGGGGTCGCCAGAAAAGTTGTCAAAAGAAATCTCTATCGCAGAGATTTTTGACGAAAAAAACGACGAGGTAATAATATTATTAAGGGAAGAGGAGAAGTTTCCATTCCCGGGCAGAGAGGCATTTATGCCAGATAAGACAGGAGAGGAGAATAGGGGAGAGATATTCAGCACGTCGTCTGACGCGCGAATTAGCGGAGGTCCCATCGAATCAACAGGCGAAGACAAGACATTCAAATTATCATAATAAGCTTTGCAATTACCGTCTAAAACCCCACCATTCCATCTATTTGAATTAATCACTTCCTTAATAACAGGGGGAGAATACCGAGAGTACCCCCACACAGAGCTGAGGAGTCAGAGAGACCTAGCTTCTCCCTCACGCAGCTCTTAGAGCCCGGAGCCCCTCTCCGATGACCCACCGGCGGGAAAGAGCTCGCCGACGCCAAGGGAGAGAATACAGGATCTAATGAAACAGATACAAGAAAATCTGAGCAGAATGCTCCAAGGGGGCGAGAAAGAAACCCCGATTCAGATCTAGAATCTAAAAGCAAACCATCCACAACAATAGTAGCAGGAAATCCATAAATAGTGGAAGAAAAATGCTCAAATGTCACCGAACCGTAAGGAGCAAAAATACCCAATCGCAACGAGCAAAATGCCACCGAATACAACTAGATCGGTGATAGATGCTTGCTAAAAAACAGACAATCCACAGAAATATCCATTGCAACCTTGGAATCAAATCTAAAATAAGAAATAGCACCGTATTTAATCAACAAAACTCCAGATCCAGACGATCGGGGATCATCCAAGGAGGATCTACCCCACCGGGGCCCTGGAGGAGGAGGAGAGGTTTTCCTCTGACCACAGAAGTCAGATCGGGGATCTGGAAGGGGAGAAGAAGAAGCAGCTTTCCTCTTCCGACTTCCCTGAACCAGGGCAGTCGTCGAAGAGGAGGAGAAAGATGTTACCGACCGACAGCGAGCTTTAACGGGCGAGGGGCTCGCAGAGAGAACCTCGACAACCGGTACAGCCTTGCGCAAGCGGAGGTTGTAAGGAAGAGGGATAGCGTCGCGGCGACCAGAGGAGCGACGATCGGACACCATAGAAATGGGGTTATGTGCACGGAGCTAGGGCACGGAGAAATATCGCACTTTTTTTCGCCGGAGCTTTTTGTCAATGTTTGAGTAGATCTTGCTATTTGAGACAAGTACTTTGTTACAAAGCTTGAGATGAACATTTCCCAGCTCACGGGGCTCAATAAGCCAAAGTGCAAGTTGGAGTGGATGCGATGGCATATTCGGCATGTCTTGTCCAATTCTAGGACATCACTAAGGTTGCAAGGTTGGAAGATTACGAACTTACCATCATAATTGTGTAAAGGAGGAAATTAGAGAAAAAAAAAAGAAGGAAAAATGCATTTTACAATTATTGCAAGAAGAGTCATCGAGTTCCTAGTCTGGCGGGGATGGCTGACGATTTCTTCTTCAAAATGCAGGAAGATAGAACTCACTTCCTTCATGTAATAAATAAATGCAGAAAGAGTCAATAAAATGTTATTTGACATGTAGCTTTTGGGAAGGTTTTTGAAGCTTCATCATTCTTGAGATCTGGCGATATTCTGAGAAGCACGTATACCCAGCACACTGCAAACCCTAGCCCCCACCCCGCTCCCCCCCCACCTCCTTCCCCCCTCCCCTCCTCTACGCATTCACCCCCTGCTCCTGCGCTGCCTTGCTTGGCCCTCTATGGCAGTTGGACGACGCTCCTGCCCTCCTCGTCGCGATCCACCTCCCTACAACCTCCGGTCGAAGCGCAAAGCGATCTCTGAAGGGAGTATGCTCCATGATCTCTCGGCTGGTGAGGTGGTTCCTCTGCGGGTATCTTCTAACCCTAACTTATTTTCTGTGCCATCTGGCACCAATAGCTCGAGGAGGCGCCCCTCCCCTCTCTCTGTCCCCAGATCCTCGATTGGAAGGCGGTGAGACCCCTCCTTCCTCTCTGCGGGTAACCCCTCAGGGGGTTTCTCTGCCCTGGGAGACGTTCTATCGCCTAGATCTGGCTTGCTGACGGTTTCCTTTGGTCCGTCGTTCTGTTACCTTCGATTTTCTGTTTTTTCTCTGGATGATGCATGCGTTTATTGTTGTTTTATTCCTAAATCTATATCGCCATCCTGGTTTGTTTCCCTGGTATCTTGTTACCTTAATACTGAATTAGCAGATGCCTATGGATCGGTGATTTACAGATGCATCTCCTGTTATGCTTATGCTTGCCCCAGATTTATGGAGTTTTTTGGTTCTAGCTTTAGTTTCTATTCTGATTGGGGGCTTCCTGTGGGAGGCCTCAGGGGGCTGCCCACTGAGCAGCTGACTTGATCTGTGCAGACCCTCCCCTGAACCCCGGCCCTCAGTCGACCTTGCCGCCGGGGAGCCGTCGGATCGTGGCGCCTGGTCTTTTTTCAGACAGGCCCACGAAGGTTCGTGAGGTTCCCCCCTGTTCGGTTTTGGGTTACTCGCAATATTACCCCCTAATTTTAATTTGATTATTACTGAGGCTTGGGTTAATCCTGCTGATTACCCCTCCTCCCCCCTTGTTCGCCCCGAGGATTACTCTGAGATAGACTTAATTAACCATATCACCTTCCCCTGCGCTGATAATGGCGCCTGTTTCAAATCCTTGTCAGAACCTCTGGGGAACGTTCTAGTGCCCTCTGACATGGCTACTGACACCGCCGAGTGCGGTTCAGCTTTTTCTGACACCGTGTGCTCGCGGGTTCTTGATAAGCCTCCTCTTATCGTAGACCCGTCCCTCTTTACCTCCTCTTCTTTTGGGGGCCTTTCCTGTCCTGGCGCGCAGCATACCGCCAGTCATGAATACCCTCACGTTGAGCCCCGTGCTGGCTCACCCTGTGCAGCCCAGTCGTCTGCACCTGAGTAGGGTTATGTCTTTGGCAGGCTCGATGCACCGCCTGCTCCATTACCTCCCGCCTCTTCGCACCTTTTCGAGAAGGACTTTTCTGACGAAGTCCTTTCGGATCCCCCATGCCCGTTTATTAACGGGTTCTATGCTGGCTCACATCTCCCGGGTTTGCCCGAACCCGTTCAACTTCTTTGTAACGCCCGAGACACGTACTCTGACAGCGAGATTGCCTCCTCTCTCTGTGGAGATCCCACCTCCTCTTTCCCACGTCTCCCTAACTGTCAGATATCTTCTGACGGGTTCGATGCGACTGACAATCTCGACCCCCTCCCTCCTTCTATTCTGGGCTCCCGCTTCTCGCCCTTCATTTCTGAGACTGAGGAGATTTCGGAGTGGACTACGGTCTCTCGTCTAAGAAAACCTTCTCCCCTGGTAAGTTTCTGCCGCAACTCTAAGCGTTGTTTCTCTTGTGGCCTCCTTGGCCACACTAAGGCTAACTGTAAGTACAATGGTCTGTGTTTCCGTTGTTCTTCTCCTAACCATTCGGTGGCCATCTGTAAATTTCTGCAGGAAGATAAATGGCCTCGCCTTTCTACCAGGATGACCGGTCTTTCCCCCCATACCCCGACTATTATCCCTCCCTCTGAAAGCACATGTGACCTTCTCTTATCCCTTTCTTCTTGCGCCCTAGTTTCCTCCAGCACTACACAGCTGACCAAGGAACTCCTAGAGCACCACATCGCTATCCACTGGCCTCTGGCATCGGGTGTTGATGTTAAACTTTCTGCACCTGGGAAGTTTCTCCTACGTTTCCCCTCCCCAAAAATAATGGCTGACACCCTTAAGCTCTATGGGTCTCCCCTCCAAGCCCTCCCAGCCACTTATATCCAATGGTCGCCGCAAACCAACGTGGTATTTACTCTGAGGGAGGAAGGACAGTGGGTTAGGCTCGAAGGCATTCCTTACCACTTGTGGAATGTTGATGTTTTCAGTTGTATGGTGGCAGAGTTTGCTGACCTACTTGAGGTCGACCTCTCTAGTGACAACGCCAAAAGCCAAACTTTTGCCAGATGCCGTATTCAGCTCCACTATGGCAAAGAACTACCTGACACTAGATTATACGCCTTTGGTAGGATCATCTACCCGATTAAGTTCCGACCTAGTTGGGACCTCTGTGATCCCATGGCACGGGAACCGCACGGGAACCGCACAGCAACGTCACACAGCAATCTTCATGGTCTAATAGATCTTCCCCAACTACCCAACAAAGAATCCCCCCACCCAGTAGGAAAGCATCCAAGAACTTTAAGACTTGGCGTGGTGGCAAGTCTGGAAAGAAACACGGGGTTAACGTGTGGACTAGAACCCCCTTTAAGTCTCATCCTAGTGGCCCTCCTGATTCAGCTGGTCTCCTCCCTACCCCCCCTCTTGCTCCCAGCTCAGAAGGCTGGTATAAGGCATCTCCCTCTCCCTCTTCCTCTGAGGGCTGGGTTAGGTCTTCTCCTACTACTCAAGCTTCAGACGAATGGCACAAGGCTTCTTCCTCGTCAAAGACATCTGTGTCCTCTCTGGTGGAGGATCCCAACTTTATTCAATCTGAAATCCAGGCCAGGAACATTTCCATGGGCAAGTTCCAGAAACTCCTAGCACTATACGACTGCGTGGAGAAAGAGGTGACCACAGACACTCCCGAGCCTGCCCACCACTCTCACCCTGGCACTCCAGTTCACGCTCCAGGTAATTCTTCTCGTTCAGCTCTGATCATGTCTCATGATGTAGATAATGTTGATCATGTTGATACCCTTTCTCATTCTTCTACTCCTACTGCACATAATTTGATTGATATCCTGACATGGGACTCGTATCAGCATTTTAAAGATTTTTGTTCTAAAATTGGTATTCAGCTTACGTCCATGACTGAGGCACAAACCTTTTATGATCAACTTAGACGTGATCAGGGACTGTCCCCTGTCTCTGGATTTCAGAGTCTCTTCTCCTGAGAGGGCGAGGCCCTCTTGGTTTCCCTATATTGTTCCATGATAATAGGAGCATGGAACATTAGGGGGCTGGGTGGGAATAACAAAACTAATGCTCTTCGTAATCTTCTTAGAAGAGAGAAATGTGATATTATAATCATCTCGGAAACTAAAAAAAAGGCTTTCTCCTCTTCCTTTCTCCGCAGTATTGGGGGAGACAAGACCTTTTCATGGTCTTTTCTCCCTTCTTCTGGGGCCTCGGGTGGTATCCTTATGGGCTGGGACCCTAGGAAATATTCTTTAATAGCGCAGAAGGTTGGTACCTTTTGTTTATCCCTTCATCTCCACTCTGTTATTGACAATTTAGAGTGGTGGCTTACGGGAGTGTATGGACCCTGCCTTCCTGCTCTTAAGCCAGAATTTATCTCTGAACTTCGTCAGATTAGTCTGCTGGTTAATGAATTTTGGGTCATTGGTGGTGATTTCAACCTAATTAGATATTCTCATGAGCATTCCTCCCACCCTAGGACCTCTGCCCACATGTACCTTTTCAACGACTTCATCAATGCATGTAGGTTATTGGACTTTTCCCCCAGCAACTAGACCAGTCAAATGGGTCGTGTCGTGTATAAACGTGTATAATATATGTATATAGTAAACCCAAACACGACCCATTTAATTGTCGTGTACTTAATACTAAACCCAAACACGAACTGTTTATTAACGTGTATACACGACACGACCCGTTAAGTACACGT
>JAMKQA010006010.1:0-13756 GCA_024699735.1 Posidonia australis | reverse complement strand
GGTGTGTGAGGGTAGTAAACATAACTTCTTCTTTTTTTGAAGGAAAACATTGTAACTCTCTAAATTCAATTAGTTCTGGTGTGCAGATTCTTATAAACGAGAAAGCCAGTAAATCATGGAACTGATAATGGTGGTAATACACTAGCAGAGCACCACAAACAGAATGATCAAGAATGTTAGCAGAATCCATTCGTAAAAATGCGATGCAGCAAGTTCTAAGAAGTAAGGTACATCATTACAATAGTCATATCCATTCCTTGTTTTGCTTCACCAATAACAACTTTTTGAATCCACTGCAATGACAATTCTGAACGCACAAATACACACACCCAAAAAAAAAGAAAAAACACTCACAATGTAAGTAGCGGCATGATCGCACAGATGACTACGCAGACCCGGGACACGTATCTCGGGGGAGGAGTCATCCCCATGGCAATCCCCCGGCTCCTCACCAATCCAAAGTACTCTCTGGCACCAACAAAACATGCAGCCGACAACAACCCAGCAAACAGCCACCCTCCAGCAAGAACAACACCACCAGCCCCGACTCCAATCCCGAGCCCGAACACCACCCGATCCTTCAAATCCTTCCTCCGCCTCTGCCTCTGCTGCTCTTCCGTTTCCAAAACCACCACCACCTCTTCCACCTCCTCCTTCTCCTCCCTCAGCAGAACCCCACTCGCCAAACCCTACACCAAGCCGGAATCTTAGCACAATTCTCCTCCGATAATTCCGAAAGCAAAAGAGATAACTGGCTTACCTCATCGGTCCCGCCGACGCCGTTGAAAGATCCGATCTTTTCACCGGGGTTGGACGTGACGGAGCGTGCGAACCTCCGACGGCTCCGTGCGAGGACGGTTCGGGATAGGTGAAGAGTCAACCTGAGGTTTTGGGAGGGGAAGTGAAAGCGTGGGTTCGAGGAGGAAGGGAGGGGCAGGGGAGGGGTGAAGCGGTGGAGTTCCACCGGGAAAGCAGCAACCATTGGGATGGCGGGGGTGGATGAGAAGCATCGGCCTTGGGGAGCGGACTGTGGAGGAGAGAAAAAAATGTAGAGATATCGTCAAAAAAAACTTATTGACGTTTATACATGATTTTTTTTTTTCAAACGATAACAAGATAATATTAATAATACCATCGTCAAGTAACAAACCAAAGTGACATTGTTGAGGTTATAATTCTCAAAAAAACGAATCTCCAAGACAAGAGATTGAAGTAACGAAGCGTGGCTTAAAAAAATTATTTGGTTCACTTTTTCAAGAATAAGTGTTTTTTCGTAAATTAATTCTAATAATCGTTACGAAACAGATTTTAAGTATCGAAATTGTCACAAATAAATAGTTTAAAAAGTAAATACTTAGTCTAGTAGTCAATATTATCAAAAAAAAAAAAAAAGAACTAACCACGTTTCCTTCACTTGTCAAAACCAAATGCAAGATTTAAAGGATCATAAACAATAGCAGCAATAGGACTAGAATCATTCGAAACATGGACTAGATCCACAGAGATGTCAATAAAGATGGCAATCACTTGAGCAACATGATTAACTTGAACTTGATTCCATTCTTGTTGCATGTGTTATATGACTTGAGAAATAGGCACCGACTCCTGACCTGCATTCAGATTACCTATCCAAGAAGCCATTAGTGAGATAATTTAAAACAAAATAGACGATTTATTTCTAACTTCGTTTCTAAAAATCTTAGCATTTCTTTCCAACCATAAGGTCCAAATAACTGTTAGAACGTGTTCCAATCCTTCAAATTTAAATTTAACTTCACATGATTGATCAAAGAGTAAATGTTAGAAATAATAATTTCATTTAAGTGATTAACATCATAGAGGAAAAAATTCCAAATGACTATAGTAATAGGACAATGCAAGAATATATGTGTCGTAGTCTCTATATTATGGCCACAAGATATACAAGAGAGTGGACCCATCCATTCTCTCTTAGATAAGTTGACTCTGGAAAGTATCTTATCATGTGTTACTAACTAGCCAAATATCTTAATTTTCTACGGTATCCAACTCTTAATACATTTCCTGAATTTTGACCTAAGATCACCATCATTCAATAGCGTATAGCAATTTTTGACTAAAAAGGTTTTATCAGCAGTGGGAGTCCAATATAAATTATCAAGCTCATGAGTTAGTTGTAATTCTCTATAACACTGGTAAAAAATTGCATTTGTACTAACATCTGACTATCATTAGAAGCAATAGCACCATAATTGTAGAATAGGTCTTGAGGATTTGAGCTATATTTGTTGACATTTTTTAAACTGTCTTTCATAGCGATATTGTCTACGCACTTATTTTCCTAAAAAATAGCTTTTTTTACCACTACATACTAAAAAAAGGTAAAGGTATTTACAAAAGGAAAACAATCGCTTAGTTTCTGTCAAAGGAATAATCCCCTATTTGAGACCACATTTAAAAGTGCCCTGGCTTGGTTTTATGAAAAATATCAAGATTTAATCAACTCAGGCCATTTTAGGTTTGAATTATCTACTAATAGTTGCCACGGCAATTTACATTTCAATGCAGTACTAAAATTTTCGATATTAAGTATCCTCCACCATCTTACTCCTTGGAACGATAAATATTCTGTCATTTAGTTAAATGATATCCTCTATTGAAATTTGAGGATGGTTTCCAATGGAAACGTTAATGAATATGGTCTATGTCCAACTCCACCCTGGTAGGAAGAAGAAGAACTGATAAATAATATGTGAGAATGACTGATAACAATGAATTGGCTATGGTAAGTTTACCACCAATAGATAAATATTTAGCCTTTCATGTGGCTAACTTGGTAGTAATTTTGTCAAAGATGGGAGACCAATCATTATATGGAGCCTGCCTATAATGTAAAGGAAGACCTAGGTATTTAATTGGTTGGGGTATGGGGTTACAATCCAAAATACTACAGTACTTATTAATCGTAGTCTCTAAAACCCCTACTCCAGCAATTGATAATTTACTAAAATTTATTTTCAAACATGAGTAGGTATGGAAGCAGTATAAAATTCTTTTCACATTAATCATAGAATCTTCAGGAGGAGATAAGAATATGAGAGTGTTATTCGCGTGTTGGATGTTGACCACATTCCGCCCAGAATGGGGAAACTGGATACTAGTGATGAGATTATTCTTCTTCTCCAAAGTAAGTATTTTGTTAAGAACATGGATAGCAACAATGAACAAAAGCAGTGATAATGGATATCCTTGCCAAAGAACATTGGAGGCTTCGAAGAAATCTTTGGGAGCTCTATTGACTAAAATGGAATATTGAGCTATGCTAATACACTTTCTTATCCATTTCAATCATTTTTCCTCATAGGTAAATCGTCTAAGTGTATCGACAATGAAATCCCAATTAACATTGTCAAATGCCTTCTTATAATCTAATTCGAGCATAATACCTGGAATTTGGGAAGTGTGCATTAGATGAAGTATCTCTTAAATAATCAAGAAACAATCACTGATGGTGCATCCCAACAGGAATACACACTAGGTATTATCTAAGATAGAATTAAGAATAGGGAAAAATCTAGTAGTTAAACATTTGGAGATGATCTTATAACTACTATTTAATAGACTGATAGTTCGATAGTCTTAATGCTTTCTACTTGATCTTTCTTAGAGGTTAAAATAATGATGGTTTGATTAGTATCCTTCAACACCACTATTTAATAGACTAATAGGCCAATAATCCTTAATGCTTTCTGCTTGATCCTTCTTGGAGATTAAAGTAATGAATGTTGATATCTTGTGAAATGTAGAAATGCTCAAACATCTCTATAATATCCTTTTTGATGTCATCCCAAAAATGATGATAAAAATATAAAGGGAAATCATCTGATTCTGGAAATTTTTTCTTAGGAAGTGTAAAGGTACTTTCCTTAATTTCCTCTTTCGGAAAGCTACCTTCAAGACCACCAGGGTGTAGTATTTTAATTGGCAACAAGTCCCAATTGAATTCTCTCGAAAAACAAGGTAATTTATTAAACAGGGAGAAAAAATATTGTTCAATAACATTACAGATCATTTGAGGAGATTCAACATGCTCTCCATTAATAAGGAGCGAGGATATTGTATTGATTCTTCTCCTATCAATTACTATTTTGTGAAATAAAGTTGTGTTGAGATGCTCTTCTCTCAGTCATTGATCTCTAGACATTTGTTTCTAATAAACCTCTTATTCTAAAAGAAAGTTATAATGTTCCTTTCTAAACTCTTGCCTCCTATTCTAAACCTCTGTAGGTACGTTTCTTGTTTCAGCCTAAATATCAATATCTTGAATCATAGATTCAATTTCCATACGTCTGGCATTACACTTTGCCCTTCTAGATGGAATCCAAACTTTAATGGCAATTTTTATAGTCTTAAGTTTATGAGATAGCCTCTCTATAGGGCTAGCATTAGAGGAAAAATTTTCCCAATAAATTTTGACAAGATGGCGAAATCCATCTAATAGGAATTAGGACTTATAAAATTTAAACGAAAAAGGATCCTATCCCGGAAGCATTATATCCAAGCAAATAAGAATATGATCAGAGATTGTGTGAACCTTTCCTATATAGATAGATTTAGGAAATTGAGATTCCCAATTTGAGGAAACAAGGAATCTAACAAGCTTTCCTGAAAATTTGACCAAGTGAATAAATAATTGTTCGAAGAAAAGTCGATAAGGTTGGCTGAAGTGATGAAATCATTGAAACTAGTCATAATTGACATGAGTGCTGAATTATTAGAATGTTCATTTGTGAATCTAGTGATATTAAAGTCACCTCCAATCATCCAATTACTATTCATGGTATCTTGCAATTAACCCAACATACTCCTGTAAACCACCATTCAAAAGCATCTAAATGGTCCCAGAGTTTTAGTGAAAGGGAGAAGTTTCCTATCACAGTACCCATTTTGACAAAAGAGTAGGCATCCCATCTATGACCATGTTGGTGGAGTCACTCGACTCCTCGTGCGTAAAAGTGCACAAAGAATCTTGAAAAGATCACAACGAAGATGGTGAATCCGAGGAAGGATATTCGACTCGAAAACATAAAAGAAAAACAAAAGAAATGGATAAGGAAACAAAATAGAGCCACCACCTAATCTTTTTAAACCGTAAAGACGAGCAAAATCGGATGCATAAAATATGCAAGAAAACGATGTAAATGAATGCAAAAAGATGCAAATGAATTTGTGCCTAATGAATGCAACACATTAGTCATGGTAGACCAAAGAAATGATAATGACTTTTATTATGCATAGGGAAAGTGTTAGACACCCTTATATGTCCGAAAAATCAGCCTTTCTAGGCTTTTTGCTTGCTTACATGTCACCAATGCAAATGTGTGCTTGCTTATACCTAAGAATGTACGTTTGCTAAGCCTAGTATGAATGTCACATGTCAAGCCAATGCAATATGAACGAGATGGAAAATCCAGAAGAAAATCATGTAATGCAAGTAAAATTATGGAAACAATAAATGCTCATGAAAATTGTTAAAGAGGCAAAGCCATAATATGACCAACGTAGACATTTGAATGTTAATTAATGTACGCCTTTGGGCGATAGGAAATCATTCAAAAAGCCAGAAATACACGAAGTAAAACTCATGTAGAAAATGTAAAAACTATAAATGTTTGCGAAAATTAATAAAGGAAAATAAACCGCATTGGGGCCAATGTAGGCATTTGCATGTCGATTAATGCACGCCTGTGGGCGATGAATGTAGATTCATAAAAGAAAGAACATTTGAAGTCAGAACAATGATCAAAAGACCAAAAGAAATACAATGTAGGAAAAATAGAGGAGAAATCTGCTTCTATCTGAACTCTGGGCTTCACGCCCACAATTCTCGTCGGTTAGGTTCGTCAAGAAGAATCGTTGGGCAAAATCATCAGGACAATCCATTGAATAGATTCATCGATACAAACCACTAATTAAACTTGAGTGACACTTTTATAGTTTAGACAATAAACTCCTGGTCAAATTCTCCATTAAATCGTTGTGAAAGACTCAAACCAAGATTGGGTGAGCAAAAACAGAGTAGTAGGAACACAATCATGCATTCAAAACTCAAAATGGAGCTCTGAATCTCTCCACCTGTCCACCTTGTCGTGAATGGGTTCCAATCGTCACTTTTGGTCATGGAGACCGACTGTGATGAACAGGAACCTCCTCGACATAACTGGAAGAGAGAGGAGAACAGTAGGAGAGAAAGAAAACATGATGTAAGATGCTATGCATGAATGTGGCATGATGCTGCTCTCCTCTCGATCCAGCTCGATGTGGATGGGATCCACTGACATCTGAGCCAGTGAGCTCAGTCTACAGACTCCAGTGAGGTAATCCACGAGTTCTAGAGGGTCATGGGAGCGACGAGTAATGCATGGATGCAAACAGAACATAAACGCATGTAGTGTATGTTGTCCGCCGTCCTCACCATACCTCACCATTAGTTTGGCCTCGCCGATGAACTCGACTGCAAAGGGCAACCAGAGGCTCCAACGTAGTGATCTGATGTCTCTGGAGGTTTGAAGGAGCAAGATGGAATGTGTGGATGCAAGATGAATGATCATGGATGCAATGTACACTCATCTTGTCCTCATCACGTCTCACCAGCATTCGTGAGCTCGATCGGCCATTCAAACGATAGGGAGCTTCAAACGAACATCCAGGAAGAATTGGGGGAGAGTTAGGAAGGTGAGGAAGCATCAAGATGAATCGCAAATGATCTCAGAGGCCGTCGGCCATTTCCAAGTCATTTGAGCTTATCACTGGCGACGAAGAGGATGATGCATGATTGATGGGGAAATTCAGCAAAAACGTGGATGAATTATGCAGAAAAAGCTTCAATAAAGTATCACCAAGACAAGAGAGAGGCAGACACGCATATCAGGCAAGAAAGCTTACCCAACGATGTTTACTTGTTCCATCGGAAGTAGGGGTGGCAATAGGTCAGGTCTACCTATACCCAAACCAAGACTCATCTTTTTTCACGGGTCCGAGTCTAAGTCTGGGTCTGGGTTCTAAAATTAGGACCTAGATCCAAACCCAAACTCATGAAGATAATGGGTCCAAGTCCAGGTCTCGAGTCTAATGGGTCCCTCAACCTATTTCTCAACTGTGATTCAATTATTTAAATGATTCAATGAAAATAGGAGATTTTAATGATTTAAATTATTCAAATAAACATATCCAAATACACATTTAAGATTTAACTCTAATATATCTCAAATGCACATTCAACATTCAAGATTCAAATAAATTTTACTAAATACAATGACATTCAACTGAAATTCAATTCTTCAAATGATTCAATGAATGAAAGATTGAGATTTGAGAGTAGAATAATATATATTATATATATAGTGTAAGTATTATGCATTAGTCCTTATATTTAACTTATAATATATTATATACAAATCGGGTATGTAGGTCCACGGGTCTAAATATTTTTAGACTCAGACCTTATCAATAGATGAGCAGGTCTAGGTCCACGAGTCCATGGGTCTCATTTTCAGGACCCAGACCCATACTTTACAGGTTCAAACCCATGGGTCTTGGGTCTAAACTCGATCCATTACTAGTCCTAATCAAAAGACGGCGACTCGCTCTGGTTCGGCGGCAGTCTGCGGCAGCTAGAGGCAAGAGCTGGGTGTTTCAGAGGTTGGAGGTACTTGGATGAGTATAATGGAGGTGCTCGATTGTCTGTGTAGGAACAAATGCTTTGTCTATGCCGACTAGAGCTGTGACACCTAGATGAGGTTTGGTTGACCGGCATGGAGTTGCATGGCTAGTTTACAGCTGGAGCTTCGACTCAGGGCTAGGGACTAACCTAAGGAGGACGAGGATTGGATGATCAAATTACTATCAGTGTTGGGTAGCCTGTGGAGTGGCCAGTGGTGACAATTCAACGGTGAACAACAACTGGACTAGTGGAGGATGGCCGAAGTTAGTTGGGCGTGCTCTTGGATGCTTGGAAGTGGTGGTTGTGAGCTCTAGCGTCCAAGAAGTTCTCCCCCTAGAGCTGAGACATGTGGCTGGGTTGTTATATACGAGAAAGAATTGAATTTACTTGGTCGTCTAAGTAGTGCCAACTGAGGAAGGGTAGTCCGATCCGATATAGGCTAGCTTTTTGATTTTCGTCATCGGGCAGATGATTGTAATGCAAAGTGTTTTTGTTGTTTTAGATTTTTCTATTTTTTAGGTTTTGAATTTCTGATTTTTTTGTGTTTTTCAGATTTTTGAATTTTTTTGTATTTTGATGATTGATGATGATGCAATAGGAAATTGCAGTGAAAACAGAGGAAAGGGATACAATGAGGGCCCTAATGCTTGTTGTTCTACTGCTAACTATGCTTATGGAATCACTATTTATTACGACTGCACAGCTGACTCTATTGGAAAGTCGTAGCTGTTGGGGCTAATGATAACTGCAACTATTGTTGAGGTCTAGGATATTTGCACATGCATAGTCAAGTCGGTGTGCGGCAAACTAGCAAACCTTGGGCTAGGCCCTTTACGGAGGAACGGGAAAAGGAATGGCGCATGCGAGTATCATCGGACAGAGCTGAGAAGCGATGGGAGAGGGATCCCAGTTGATAAGATCAAATGGATTCCCCAAGAAAGAACTGGGAGAAAGGAAATAGACCTCCGAAGTTCCAGCATCCTCGGAGCTTGCAGACTCAAACTGGGAGAGGTTGCCTATGCTAGGGTGTGTAGGTACTTGTGCAGGTGTGGGTGCAGGTGTAGATGCCTCCTGTGTGTTGATGACAATGGCCCCATTGTTGATCAAATCCTGCACAGCGTTTCGGAGAGTGCGGCAACCGTTCGTCGAGTGTCCACTGGCTCGATGAAACTGGCAAAATTAGTTCACCCGATACCACTCTGGCAAAGGGTTTGGCAGTGGGTGAACTTCCGATAGCTGCAAGAATGACGCAACTTTCAGAAAGACGTTATCCAAGGATTTAGGCGGTAAAGTGAAGTCACCCTCCTTGCGACGTGGTCGTCTTTCCCATCGTCTGCCCCCTTGCCGAGCTGTGCGACGTGATGCACTGGTTCGACGATGGAGCGTGTGTGTGCAATGTGTGTGGGGCTAGGTGGAAGTGCAGACTGATTCGAGTCAGGCTGGCTCATTGCCTTGGTAGGCACAGGAGAAGATTTGACATACGCGACGGCAGGCTTCTTGTTGTAGCTGGTGCTGGAGCCCTTGCTGCTATTGCTACTCTTGTTGTCGTCATTGTTGTTATTGCCGGTGCCACTTTTGGCCTGTTGGGCGAATACAATGAGCGCGGAGAAACTCCCACTTTGTAGTGAGTTTTCCACACGAGCGTCAACCAGAATCAGTGATGCATAGCTAGTGATGGGTTGTATACTAAGGAGAGCCTCAGTCGCTGATTGCGCCTCTTTGACAATGACTTCTATAGACTCCTCTTCAAAGGACCTATCCTTGACCTGAGAGGCAAGTGTAAACTAGTGACTGGCATACTCTTGGAATGGCTCGTGGGGCTTCTTTCGAATTACGGCAAGATCCTCATGCTTAAGGATCAAGTCGAGGTTGAAGGAATACTGGTCCAAGAACGCCTGACTAAGGTCATTCCAAGTCTTGATGTGACCATATCAAGGGATGTGAATCATCTAAGCACTGGCCCTGTCAGATTCTTCTGGAATAGCCAGATTAATAGTCTCCCGTTGCCCTAAAGCTGCGTGAGGTCTCCACAGTACGCCTTCAAATGGGATATTGGGTAGCCACTACCATTGTATTTCTCAAATTTTTGGATGTAGAAATTTAAAAGGAATATCGCCTCTGGGAAGTAGCAGAAGTCCTAGAAATGGTAGGACTTGCAGCCTCCACCCTGCACTTGACGAAATGCTCTTTCTAGATTGTCGATCCTAGCAAGGAGGGTGTCTGAAGTTGCTGCTGATGAGATATACGTAGCTGAAGCGGGTGCCACATATGCCGTATGGGTCGCGTGTGCGCGCTCTTCTGGGTCTACTCCTATGCTTTTTAGTGTCGAAACGTAAAGGCTAGCATACCTATGCAAAGGTGTGGGGTGTAGTGATGACATGTGTGCAAGGGCCTGAAACTGATTGATTACATGTTGTGTTGTGTAAGGTGTAGGATGTGGGAGCAACAGTTGTTGCACTGGTATGGCATTAGGCAACGAGCTTGAGGGATATTGTGCTCCTGTCGAACCAAAGGGCTGGCCTCCAAGTGATAGAGTTGAATGCAGTGTAGGGTATAGTGATGGTGCAAGAAGCAGAGATAACGCCCCCATCATTGGAGCAGTGAGAAGTTCGGGCGATGGTAAGGACAGAAGTGTAGTGGGGTGAGCCTGCAATGCTAAGGTAGTTTGCACCAGAATCTCAAGGGTCAAAAGGGGAAGAGTGACAACAAGAGGAAAGGAAAGGGCCGTGCGCTCCAGCTTCTGGGCCAAGGCCATCATATATTGGGCCTGTGCGAAAGAAGACCTGTTAAAGGATAGATCAGAAAGCGGAGGTGAAATAGGGACAGACCCTACAACGAAAACAGTCGCAACCAAAAGAACTCCTGAAGTAGGAGGGCCCAAAGAAAGGAGAAAAGAAGGTAGAATCTCTAGAGCTGGCATGGTGATCACTGGGATAGACTCGATGATTGGCTCTAGATCGGCGAACGTCTGTCAATACTGCAAAGTGGGCCAAGAATCCCCATGCAGCCTGAAATGGAACGCATAGAGGGAAGGAGAAGCAGTCGAAGTCAAAGCAGAAGGAGGAGGGGCTGAATTCGGGACCTCCTCTAAGACAACAATAGGAGGCTCGCTGGTTTATTGGGCCATAGTTGACCACGAGCGAGTAAGGATGGGGCTGTGGCGAAAAGTGGGCACACGAGTTCTAGAACAAGCTATTGTCGAAAAGACAAATAACTCACAAACAGAAGAGGAGGAAACCACGAAAGGTCACTTGCGACGAAGACTCTCGAGCTCTTGGCCAAGGAACTCGCACCAAGATACCTGCAAAAATAGGCAAATGAAGAAACAAGTGCTAGAACCTAGACAAAGAAAGAATGCAGGTTTTTTAGAGTTGTGTGAATGGTAGATGATACAGATGAATGCCTTAGAATGCGCTCACTTATCATGCATGTCCTATACAGGGCCAACCACACAGGATGCTCTCATAGGTTTAGGATTTGACACAAGATAGAAAGTAAGGTCTCGTCCCATTCCTAGCCAAAGCTCAGGCAATAAATAGTGGTGTATTTGCGGCCTCGACTCTTGCAATAGCAAGGAGCTGTACCCTTTACTAACACCAACACAATCCTAGACAAGGGAGGTTAGAATGGAAACACGTCCTACGTCGAAGTTATAGAAAGGGAGACCAAAACAGTCCTTCTCAGACTATAAGTGGACATGGGAGAGTAAAAGATGCATGCTTCTAAAATGTTCAATCATGTGATATACTTTTGTATATTTTACTTGCATTTTATTAAGCCAGAGGGAAGAATGTGAATTTGTCACTAGTCATGCCTTATTGTTTGTTTTCTATGTATTTATATTTTTTTAGATTTAGTCGAGAAGGGAGGCAACCACATCTCTACTCTCCTATGCATGGCAAAGTGCGAAAGGGAAGAAAACACCCAAGCATGGCATGCAGGCAAGCAAATAAGAAGCAAAAGGCATGATCATGGCATGTGTTAGTGTTGTGTTATCATGATGGTGAAAAGAAAACATTCATCACATCAAAAGCAAGTAGCATGGTATGTGCGTGTGTTGTGGCATAGCAAATGTGTAAAAGAAAACATTAAGCAAGCAAAAAACACTGTAGAAGCAAGCATGTAAGTATAAGTAAGACGACAAGCAAGCAAACTCGAAACAAGGCAAACAAGGGCAAAAGCCAACTAAGCGAAAAGCCAAAACAAAAGTCGTAGTCTAGCATCCCCAGTGCAATCGTTAGTTCTTGTGACCATACAAGTGGAACTATTCGACTCCTCATGCGTAAAAGTGTACAAAGAATTCCGATAAGGTCACGACGAAGATGGTGAATCCGAGAAAGAATATTCGATTCGAAAACACTAAAGGAAAACAAAAAGAAATGGATAAGGAAATAAAAGGGAGTCGCCATCTAATCTATTTAAAACTAGAAAGATGAGGAAAATCGGATGCATAAAATATGCAAGAAAATGATGTAAATGAATGCAAATGGATGCAAATGAATGTGTGCATGCTCTGTACCTAATGGATGCAACACATTGGTCATAGCAGGTAAAAGAAAGGATAAGGACTCCTGTTACACATAAGGAAGGTGTTAGGTATCCCCATATGTTAGAGAAATCGGCTTTTCTAGGCTTTTCGCTCGCTTACGTGTTGTTAATGCAAATGTGTTCTTGCTTATGCCTAAGAATGTACGTCTACTAAGCCTAATATGAATGTCACATGTCAAGCCAATGTAATATGAACGAGATGGAAAATTCAGAAGAAAATCATGTAATGCAAGTGAAAGTATGGAAATGATAAATGCTCATAAAAATTATTAAAGAGGCAAAGCCACAATGTGACCAATGTAGACATTTGAATGCCAATTAATGTACACCCTTGGGCGATAGAAAGCATTAAGAAAGCCAGAAATACACAAAGTAAACTCATGTAGCTCCTTTATTAATTTTCACAAGCATTAAAAAAGCAATAAAATAAAAATGCAAATGCAGGAGTCGCCACCTAGTCTATTAAAATGGAAGACGAGGAAAACCATATAAAACATGCAAATCATACAATGGAAAATAGGTCATAAACCAGAAATGGGTAAGGATCCCTGTTACGCATGAGAAAGGTATTAGGCACCCTCGTGCGCTCGATAAATCGGTCTTCTATTGGTTTCTCATTTGCTTATGAAATGTCGGCTTTTCAGCATTTTTTGCACGCTTGAGGGCGATATGACATGCCATGCTAATGTGTGTGGTGTCTAAAATACGGGTGCATGATGTGCAGGGGTGTGTCCTAATGCTTAGAAGTATCACTCGTATGTCGGGTCAAGTGTCGATGCAAAGTCATTTCATGAATAAAATCAAAGATATATCATTTTCGAGTGATTTTTCATCATTGCTTTGCTATATGCCAAATGCAATCTAACATGCATAAAATGGTTTAAAAACAGAGTCATGCCTCCCTGGTATGTCAAGGAAGAAAACCAGAAAAATAAACAGAGGCGAATCGAAACAAAAATCATGCCAGAAAACCATGCAAAAGTGGCTATGTGCTACTGAAAAATAGGCCAGTGTGCCTGCTTGGTGCGCCACCTAGGTGATCCTATGTGGGCCAGAAAGATGTTCTGAAGGAAAACAGAAATCCATGCAATGCCAAATCACGTGAGAATGCATTCTGGAAAGTATGCAATGTAAAATCCTTCGCAAAACTTGGAAAATATGCCTTAAAAGTGAAAGAAATGCAAGTGCAATGACTTGTGGACCTTGTGCTCAAAGGCTGGTAGCCTCACACAAGACCCCACCTATTTATGCTAAAATGAAAGAAGCAAGACTCAGCCATGTCACTGGATCATGGGCTAATGCACAAGGTTCTCCATGTAGGAGTAAAGTGCAACCAGCCTACCAGATTCTGACCAAGGACTGAATATCCAAAGGGAGAAAACAACTAGAAAACAATCTTATTTTAAATTGAAAACATGCATGCAAAACCATGGAATATCAAAGAACGAGCAGTAAAAGAATCAGGCTCAAAGTCATTCAGAAAACCATGCAAATAGGTATGCAAAA
>JAMKQA010006007.1:0-11259 GCA_024699735.1 Posidonia australis | reverse complement strand
CTAAGTATTGAATATAAGGGTTAAGTCTCAAGTGGGGAACTTGAGGAGTGGACTAAGCCGGGGTTGGCTGAACCACTATAAATCCATTGTCTTTGCGACTGAATGTTCTTTGTGTTAAATTCTTGAATTGCTTAATAAACTCCAAAGACATAATTTAAAATCGGAAAAACTCTATTCACCCCCCTTTAGAGAAGCATTAGGATCCAACACCCCCTCCTTCTCTGCTGAGGCCATTCCTACTATGGCTAACCAGGTGGTAGAGACCTTTACTACAATGGTCACTTCCAAGTTTGTGGAGGCTGAGCTCAAGGCAAGGAATATTTCGAGGATCAAATTTAAAAAATCATGGCGATTTATGATTGTCTGGAAATTAATGACCTGAATACTACTGATCCTGAGACTCCAGCTTCTCTTCCAGCCACTCCACTACATGCTCCAGGTTATTTCCAACAACATTCTCCTGCTCCTTTTAATTATAATCCTCTCAATTATTCTGATAACAATGTTCAATATGTTAGTGCTCAATTAGATGACACTGTAATGTCCTCTAACTCATCCACTTCTCACCCTGCCACTGAGGTTCCTTTGCATTGGGATTCCTATGCACAATTTCATGTCTTCTGTGATAAGATTGGAATTCACCTCAATTCCATAGAGGAAGCCAAACAATTTCTTAACCAAGTTAGAGCAAACCAAGGAAAGGTACCCAATCATTTTAGAGGACAATTATGCCAATGGGGAGGGGTCTTGTTCTCCTCGTTTTTCCCACAATACCTAATGATTATTGCAGCTTGGAATATTAGAGGTTTGGATACTAGTGATAAGTTAAGAACAGTACGTAGCTTTATTACATCTAATAAATGTGACTTGATCACCATCAGTGAAACCAAGAAGGAATCTTTTACCTAAGGTTTCCTTCAATCATTAGGGTGGAAAAAGAACAACTCCTGGCTCCATCTTTCCTCTATGGGGGCCTCAGGAGGTATTCTTATTGGATGGGATGATAGGATACTGAAACTTCAAAGTAATCTCTCTGCTGTCTATAGTTTATCTATAAATTTCATTAATCATAAGGATGGATTGGATTGGTGGTTCACAGGGGTATATGGTCCCTATGATGGGAACTTAAAAGAAGATTTCGTTGAGGAATTACAAAACCTCTACACTCTGGTTAATAAGAATTAGGTTCTTGGTGGTGATTTTAACATCACCAGGTTCTCTCATGAGCATTCTGCCAGGCCCAAAACAAATACCCACATGAGAGGCTTAAATGCTTTTATTGAGAATAATTACTTAGTAGATCTCCCCCCACTAATTATTCCTATACTTGGTCTAACTTCCAGTCTAATCCTACTATGGTCAAACTTGACTGATTCCTCATTTCCTCAGATTGGTCGGGCATTTTCCCATATGCTTATTGCTATGGGAAAGTAAGAGTTATCTCTGATCATATTTCCATTATATTGGATACGGTACCACCTGATTGGGGGCCTACTCCATTCAAATTTTATAAATCATGGTTTCTTGTTGATGGATTTGAGCAATATATTCAGGACTGTTGGCAGACATCCAACTGCTCCTATCCTTCATCTACATCCATAGCTGCCTTTACCTACAGACTGAAACATGTAAAACAGAATCTTAAAAGTTGGGTTGGCCCAATCAGGGAGGTTAAAATACATAGAGTCCCAAATACAACATATTGATGAAATAGTTGAAACCTCTGTTCTTACCAATGAGGTCTGGGAAGCAAAAAAGGCATATAGATTAGAATACTTAACACTCTTAAAGGAGCAAGAAACCTATTGGAAACTGAAATCTAGAACCCAATGGTTAAAAGAAGGTGATTCAAATACAGCCTTCTTCCACAATATGGTTAAATGTCACAGGAGGGTTAACAACATCTCTTCCTTGTTAATAAACATTGTCTTGATTGACTCCCCTCAGATAATATGTAAGGAGTTGGAATCTCACTTCCTTTTACTTTTTAACAAACGGGAAGGAATCAGAGTCTCCCTAAAATAGGACATCCTAGTCCCTACTAAGATACCTCATCCTGATCTCCTAGAGCTACCTTCTCAGAAGAGGAAATTAGGAAGAATGTTTTTAGCCTCCTTGGTGACAAGGCTCCAGGTCCAGATGGCTTCCCTCTTACCTTTTTTCACCATTTTTGGGATCTACTTAAAACAGACATATACAACATCTTTCAGGACCTTCACTCCTCAAGTGACCCTGAATTCCTTGCCCCTCTCAACCAGACCTTTATTGCTCTAATCCCAAAGAGAAATGGTGCTCTGCTTATTAAGGATATTAGACCTATTAGTCTAGTGAAAAGTATTTATAAGATCATCACTAAAACCTTGGCTACCAGATTATCCCCAGTTTTAAATCTGGCAATAGATCAAACTCAATGTGCCTTTTTACCTGGAAGATCAATTGGTGATTGCTTTCTTGTAGCTCAAGAAACTTTACATTACATGAAAACCTACAATATACCTGGATATATTCTAAAGTTGGACTTCGAAAAGGCCTTTGATAATATCAATTGGGATTTCCTTTTGGATTCCCTTAAAGGACTTGGTTTTGGACAGAGATGGATATCCTGGGTTAAAATGTGCATAAGTACTGCTAAATCCTCTATCTTGGTGAATGGATCCCCTAAAGGATACTTTGGTGCAAAAAATGGATTAAGGCAAGGAGATCCTATATCCCCCTTACTATTCCGTATTGCTACTCACATTCTAAATCGAATGCTGAGTCTGGCACGGTATAATCACCTTATTTCTGACATACAATTCCCACATGGGGGACCATCTGTGGTTAATATCCAGTATGCAGATGATACTATCATGTTTTTATCTGACATTAGTGCAAATATGATAAATATTAAAGAATTTTGTGTTGTTTTCAAACTTGCTCTAGATTAAAAATTAATTTCCAAAAAACCTCCCTTACTGGTATTGGGGTCATTCAAAGCTCCATTGATAACTACTGTGCTATGTTAGGCTATAGATCAGCTGAGTTACCAATAACATACCTTGGTTTACCTTTGCACTTCAAAAGAGCCACTTATATAACAACATTTGGTGCAAATGGATACCATTAAAAGTAAAACTGTTCTCTTGGTTACTATTAAATAATAAAAACTTGACTAAAGATAATCTGGCCAAAAGGGGATGGGATGGCTCTTGCACCTGTATGTTCTGTAATACGCAATATGAAACTAATACTCATTCGTTTATGAACTGTACCTTCATATGGCATATTTGGAGATTTTTTTCTTCTCACAGAGCTATATCTTGGTTTCTTTAACATTGCTGATTTGTTCAACAATTTGCTTCCACTTAGATTCAAGTTAAATATGAGGGGTTGGATTATTTTACTACACATTATCCTCTGGCTAACTTGGAAGGAAAGAAATAATAGAATTTTTAGAGACTGTCGAAAATTTCATGCAATGATTCTTTTTGATATTATTTCTAATATGCATCACTGGATAGACACTTATGCAACAAGATTCGAAAAAGAAGAAATCCTACATTTTATCTCGTCCATGCACAATTCGTGGACCAAGGAACTTTCCCCAAACAATCCTATCTCTTCCAGGGATCCTTTTGAAGCTCTCCCACCTCACCAGACAGATCGGGACCTCAATATGCCCAGTTCCTCTGACGCAGGGATTGATGCTCCTTAACTAAAGGCTCTGCCCATTAATTGGTGTTTCTTTCTGGGACTCTATATTATGTAATTGTCTTTACTGAGTTGGTGAGAAATGGAACCTCGCGTTCCATTCATGAGAAATTCTGGACTACCTTTCTTTTCAGTATGGATCTGTAATATTTTTACACTTGTTGAACCTTCCCGATGGCTTTCATGTCTGGGGCTCATATCAAAATAATACTACCGTTTTCAAAAAAAACAAATAGAGGAATGTTATGTTGGAAATATCACAACTAAAGCATACATAGGAACAATAATAATGTGTCTGATCAATATATCGACAAAATGTATCTGATCAATAATAGTGTATATAAATTATCAATATGAAGTTTAACAATAATAAGGCTCAACTAAAATGGCTAAATCAATCATTAAGTCCAATAATTTCCCACAAGTTCAAAATAGAAAGTGCTTTATAGACTTAATCTACCATGGTGCAGTTGGCCAGGAGGAGTGGAACTTCCACCTCCCTCCCAGGTTCGAATCTCACGGACCGCAAGGAGAAAATATATGCATACCGATATCAAAAAAAAATATAGTGCCTTCAATTTGAACCACTAACCAAAATAACCTTCAAAAGAACTAGGTGAACTAGTGTCTTGAACCTGAATCTTGAATGTGAAGGTGTCAATTGGCAATAATGCAATATAAGCTATAGTATTGATCTTTAAGGTTGACGCATTTAAGACCATACGTTCATATCCTGTTTCATGATTCATTTCAAGCAATAGTTCAATTCCTCTATTGTAGCCTCACAAACTCAATCACATAGTTGGATATCTCTAAAGATGTACTTCTAACATCCTATTATGGATGTAGATTAGGGGATGTGTTGGATGAAGATGTTGGTGCTTCCATATACGTCGACGACTGGTGTGATCATTATTTGCCTATTCGTGATGTGAGTTGACAAGGTGCCTTCGAGAGATGAAGATGTGAGTCATTGGCCCACTAGATCAGTAACAGGATGTTGTCCAGCGACGTCCTCATGTTATGTGATGTATTCCTTTCTTTCAAAACAAATAAAAAAAATAGATTTAGATTAGTTCATAAGTGTAGTAAACAATGTCAGAAAAACAATAAATAACATAAATAGATGTAACTAATACTAACCAGGGGTTGGTTCCCCGCATGCATATGCTATGAGCCTATCTAAGGAATGCATGCAATGATATGTAAAAAAAGAAGAAGATTGGAAACAGATACTCCCTTCACTTTTATGCTACATGGCGTAGGGCTGAGAAAGCGGAGTCGTAGACGGAGCTCCAAAGGCACGTTTAACTTTAGATTGGCATGATCTCTCTGAATTTAGGTTTTCTCATGGAAATTTGACAGAATTTCGATTAAGGATATCTCAAAAATCCTAATCTATGTGGCTCTTACAAAGCACTCAGAACCTTAGATTTCTCTCTTTTTTCTCACAAACTCCCTCTTTTTTTTCTCTCTAAAAAGCCTCTCCTAAAGTTCTAGACCTAGGGGGCATTTATAGAGAACTCGGACGTTAAATCTCGTCAAAGAATGTGTGGAAATATATAGATCTTAACAAATATCCAAGTTTTCATTTTTAAATTAAAAAAATAGATATTGTAGCTAGTTGCCTATGGTAGCGACGACAAGCTCAGATATGCCAATTCGTCGTCGTAGGAGGAGGCGATGAGTATGGTTATTTTATTCTTGTTAGGCATGAAAAAAACGATCAAATGGCAGTATGATAATTCACGTCAGCAAGTCATCAGTGTAATAGACGTCGAGTAATCAAAAATCAAAATATTTAAAATTAAAATCCCAAAATATACTATCACGAAGCTAGTAACCAATAACGACTAAATCTCCACTTTTAAGATTTTTTGTAGCAAAAAAATATTTAAAAGATATTTTAGGTTTAAACAAGGGTTTAAACTAAATTTAAAAATAATATCTTCTAAAAATTCGTAGATAAAAATAACTAATTTCATGAATATTTTTGACCTAGTCTTATTCTATATTTTGGATTTTATCTTAATTTTTAAATATTATTTTGAATTAAATGTAGTTATAACATTTAAAAACATGATAAGCACCATAAAATCTTGTTTTTCGTAAAAATAAAGATATATAATTTTGATCTGACGTCATCCACTTTTCTAGAACTTTCTAGAATTTTTCAGAATTATTTTCTATTTTTTTTTAGATTATTATGGTGTTTCATATACATTTAAGTACTTGAAAAATTGTAGAAATGATATAATGATGGGATAAATGTGATAATATTTTATAAAAGTCCCATATAAGATAGTAAAGCCCAGAATGACACAATATTATGAGGAAGAGTGTTGGGATTCTTGTCACTTGTTGGAATGGCGTCCAATGGTCTAGTTGTCTGTGTTATTGGCAACAAACCTTGTCGCCAGTGAGACTAGCGACGAGTTGTGTCGCCACTCGGTGAGGTAACGAGCAAGCTCTTTTGCAATTTCTCTTCTGTCTTTTATATTAATTCAAAAAGATATGAAAAAAGTCCGAAAAACTTCAAAAATTCTATAAAAACATTTCTTTTAACATTAAAACGCTTGAATCTAATTTGTAATATCTAGGCCCTGTAAAGGAAGACCACATGTTGGACACATGGTCGGGACGTGCATCTAACATGTGCGAGTTTCCTAGGAGATTTTTCCAGAATGATGTAAGCATGTACCCATGTATGTGTATAAGAACTAATAAAACGGAATATCGGTTTTGGATGCTTGATTGTGATTTCTTCTCTTTGTATGCATCCTTGGGTTTTGTTTGGCTACTTATGTTAGTATCCTATACCGTATACGTATATGTATGCTTAAACAGTGAATGCACAGTTAACCGCCACCCAACACTGTGCTCCCTTATCCTGACTCTATGCCGGCAATACCCTAACTTGACACCGCTTGAGCCTCGTGAGAGGCCATATCCTGCAGGTGGCGATGGTGGCTGGAAGGTGACGAGGCCTGCGGAAGATAAAAGGGGAGAAGGAAAAAATGAGAGGGGAAAAAATCTAGAGAAGTGAGAAAAGAGACGGGAAACCTGAGAGAGAACCTAAGAAGGAGAAAGTCACCGGTGATGTTGGTAAAGCCCTAATAAGGGAGAAGGTCGTCGGAAAGCTCAGAGGTACTCACTAGAGAAGGAAAGAGACGTCGGCAACCCAATAGAGTACGCGACCCATCCTCTCTCTTCTCTCCCTTGTTTTTGCCATGCTTGATTATTGATGAATAATTTGATAAAAAGCATGAAATTAAGTGGTTTAGCATGAAATCGAGGATTTGTGATGATCTAGAAAATTATTGAGATTTATGAAAGATTATTCAGTGATTTTTTGTATATAATGCTACAATAGATTTTCTATGATGTTTTGAACTTTATGATTTTATATCTTGAGAACAATGAATCAAATTTTAATGAATCTTGCCCCAAAAGATTGTAGACTTAGAGTTGTTTAGATTTAGTATTTTTGTGTGGTTTTTAGGTGACCGGAGATAGTCCGTTCAGAGCTCCAAATCGGAGTAGAACTCTAGCGACCCTATTTCTGAGCTCACTGTATATAGGAGGACCGCGTGTTGATTGCGCGTATTGGTGGCGCGATCGAGATGCATGGGTCTTCCAGGGTTTTTCAGAAAGATAAGAAGATAAGATAATTGAATAAGATTATGTTTTTCCCTGTATATTATCATGTAACATAGATGTTTGAAAGAAAGTATAAGATTTAAAGGAATGATTCATGTTTAAAAAGGGAATTTAACAAAGTTATTTTCAGAAAAGAATATTGGCTTTTACAAAAGCATTCCTTGTAATAAAAAGAGATTTCAGAAAAAGAAATTTTAGAAAAGAGTTTCAGAAAGAGTTTCAGGAAAGAATTTCTAAATAGAAGTACGTTTTAGAAAAGATATTTCAGAGTTTTAAGTTAGCCTTGGGTGAAAAAAACTGGGAGCTAAAGAGTTAGTACTAGTTGGGCTGCATGCTCAATCAAGAGAGTGGTGTTAGGTAGGCTAAGTAAGGTAGCTCGAGAACTCGCATTGGGCCAGGTAGGATAACTCGAGAGCTCGTGATGGGTCAAGCAAAGTCACCGATACTTGCAACACCAAAACAAATTAGAGGGACGTTGTGAGGAGACGTATCCCTGTGCAATGAGAATAGAAAAGAGAAAAGGAATGGTGAGACCCGTTGGTTGGGACGGTGATATGCCCTGCACAGGGACTTTCACCATAACAGTGTAGGGGATCAAGGTTGGTGCCTCCTTCCCTGATTTTGGTCAGGTCACCCCTGATCAAGGTGACACCAGAAAAGAGGTTTTTAGATTTCAGATTTAGATATTAGTTTTAAGCTAGAATCGAGTTTGGTTTTGGCTTTTGAGTTTTAGTCAAATTGTCGACAAAACAAGATCAGTATTTTAAGACTAGTTCTAACCAAGTTCTTTGTTTTGAAAGATTTAAGATTTGAGATTTAGGCTGGAACCTAGTCTTAGAATAGTTTTCCAGAGATATATAGAATAGAGCATGGTTTTCATAAAAGAAATTAAGTTTTGAAAGTGCATGATTTCCGAGATTTCTTTGAAAGAGGCTTTCTCATAATTTTAGCTAGAATTTTATTAAGAACCAAATTAGAGTTTTACAAAAAAGTTTTCCAGAGAGGATATTAGAGTTTTATTTTGGAAATAAGAATTTAGAGTCTTCGTCGTTTTCCATGGTTTTTTTTTGTTGGGGCGCGTACTAGATGACTTAGATGACACGCATGTGTTTTAGTTGTTTGGTTTCAAGTGTTGAGTTGAGTGCAGTCAGTCTCGGTGCTCGCGTTTTTGGGAGCCACTAGCCACACACAAGTCTGGGTAATAGTTAGTATTTATTTTATTTTAAATTCTTATTCTTACAAATTTAGCAGACTCAGACTTAGATTAGCTTTGTTGGGGCATCCTGTGGTTGCAGAGTGTTACATAATTTTAGTAGAGTGGGAGTGTTGGCTCTGCCACAGCTAACAAACTTGCACCAAATAAAAATGTTGAAGATACTCAAACTCGCCACTAGCTTAAGTGTGTTAGCTTTGCCACAATAAAAAATCTTGAATCAAGTAAAATCAAGTAATATTTTTAAATAAATCATGGAAAATTTAGAAAACATGTTAAAAGTCCTTAGTTGTGTGACTTAGGACACTTCCAAGTTTTGTATCTTTAATTAACTCTCGTAAATGCAAAAATGAGATATTTACACCTATCACAAGACTTGATTTCATTCAGACTATAAACTCTTACTAACTTGTAATCATCACACCTTCAGATATAAGTTGTAATCATAACACCTTCAGATTTGTTGGGGATAGACTCACAGATACACAAATATCAATCTTTATTAAGGTGTCATTTAATTCATTCAACAGTTGGTTATTACTATATTGAACCTAATTCATGGGATTTCCACTTAGATAAGTTGAGTTGCCACTACTTGTGAACTACTCATGAGTTTTAGGTTCCATCCCTAATCTGGATTTCTAGACTAAATCAAATGGAAGTCCCTTTGTTAATAGATCAGTTGTGTTATCCTTTGAGCCAATAAAATCTACAATCACTACTCTATCAGAAACAAGTTCCCTTACAGACTTCAATCTAACTTGGATATGTCTCCTTTGTTTTGTATTGTATGTAGAACTTTTGAGCTTAACAATTGTTGTCATGCTATCACAATGTACTAAGATTGCAGGAAGAGGTTTATTTATTATAGGTAATTCAGACATAAATCCTTTCAACCATTAAGCTTCCATCCTAATTATGTCTAAAGCACACAATTCATCCTCAAAAATGAATCGAGAAAATATGGTTTGTTTTTTAGACCTTCAAGTGACAATGCTACCATCCAAGGTAAAAACATACCTTGTAACACTATTGTTTCTTGAATTCTTGACAATATAACTTGCATCACTATATTCTTCAAGAATAGAAGGAAATTTACCGTAATGCAGCCCAAGTGATATGGTTCCCTTCTGTACAGTTTAGACAACTTGTGTATTTACTTAATTTGGACACAATGAATGAAATATCCAGTCATGTACAATTTATAAAATACATCAAACTACTAATGATTTGAGAATATCGCAATTGAGACACATGAACTTCACTTTCGCTCTTGTAGAGAGGCTTTGAAGAATCATAAGGTATTTTCACAAGTCTATATATAGTATAGTAAAATCTCTCCAATATTTTCTTAATATAGTAAGTTTGAGAGATTACTATATCATCAATTGATCTTCTTAGTTTCAAACCTAGAATCACATTAGCAATACACATGTTTTTCATTTCAAACTTACTACACAAGAATGATTTTCACTCCAATATTTGAGTCAAATAATAGTATATCATCAACATATTGACACAAGACAATGCAATCATTGTCAACTACTTCGCAGTATACACATTTGTTTGACTTGTTTATTGTAAAGCCAAAAGAAAAATGACTTCATCAAACATTTTATGTCATTGCTTGGAAACTTGTTTTAGTTCATATAATGACTTAATAAGTCTACACACTTTCTTTTCATTCCCATGTGTCAAAAATCCTTCAGATTGATCCATATAAATTTCTTCTTGAAAATCACTATAAAGAAAATACAATTTTTGCATCCATCTAATAACTAATAAAATCTTATATCAAGGTCAATGCTATGGGCACTCTAATTATGGTCATACAGGAAACAGGAGAATATGTATCAAAGTAATCTATAGTTTCTTTCGGTGTAAAATCCTTGGCAACTAATCTATGTAAGGCCAAATTAGTTGCTAAGGATTTTACACAAAAATAGTCTTATACGTATTCATGATTCCATCTATGTGTTGTTTCTTTTTAAATATCTACTTGCAATCAATAGTGGAACACCTATGAGATAAATCAACCAATTCTCATGTCCCATTGGACATGATTGATTAAATTTCACTGTTGATAACTTCCTTTCAGAACTTAGCTTCAAGTGAATACAAAGCTTGTTTGAAGGTTGTAAGATCATTCTTTACATTGTAAGTGATAAAATTACTTCCAATATCTTTGGATATTCTTACTCTCTTACTCCTTTTAGGCTCATTTATCTCCTAAAATTGATTGAAACAAGATGTAACACTACTAGGAACATCCCCCACATTCGTCATCCTTTCCACGTGATCAAGAATAGAATCTATAGTAGGTGTGGAATTTATAGATGAAATATTTTGGGATAAACCATTTTTCATGGGAAAGACATCTTCAAAAAATGTTGCATCACGGAGTTCAACTATGTGGATTATCTATATTGTTATCTCTCATTTTGATGATAACAATATGTTTTAAGGCTAATATATGTAATCAAAATCATTTATAGTCTTGTATGATAAGAACATCTAAGTGCAAAAAGAGAGAATTAAAAGTAAAGAACTTTGATGCATGTGAAGCCATCTTGAGGGTTCAAGTCAAACTTCAGTTAAAACAAATTGAAAATAGAAGATCAAGTGAATTATGGAATCAATCTTCACGTAAATGTAATTTTTATGTATTTAAAAACTTGTAATAATCTCTCAAATAC
>JAMKQA010006004.1:0-12741 GCA_024699735.1 Posidonia australis | reverse complement strand
CATCTCCACCTCATGTAATAGAGAGCATGAAAATGGTATAAAATGATAGGATTACATGGAATCTAGGTAAATTTACTTTCCTAGAATTTATTGTGATTTATTGAGAATTTATGGTGGATTTATGGATATTTATGGTGATTGGTGTGTTTTAGGCATTTTGACCCTTATGCCATTGCAATTTTGTATCTTGATGCATGGTGAATGGATTTTAGTTTTGTTTGTTGAGTTTTGGAGTAGACTCGAGGGTCTACATCTTATGTTTTATGCAAGATTTTCGGTGTTTATTTAGGAGGTCCGATCGGAGGTCCCAGTTGAGGCGATTTTGGACTGTAGGGTTTGGGCCGTTTTCTGGGGTTGCAGAATTCGACATATCAAAGTTGAAACGACATATCGAATCAGTGAATTTCGGTATACTGAATCCGTTTGGCATACCATTTTCTTGACAATATTGGTCTTCCAGTCAATTCGGCCTGTCGAATCCTTCTGATCGACCAATCTAGTGATTTTCGACATACCGGAGGCAGAACGGCATGCCAAATCAGTGGATTTTAGCATATTGAACTGGGTTTTCGACATGCCGAATCAGGACCCAAATGTGTTTATAAAAATATGGATTTCCAAGGATTTTCCGGATTGGTTTGTTTTGTCCCATTTAGGTGGGATTGGGGGTCATCAGTGGTGGTCCCTCAGGACACTTAATGCACCATTTGCCATGGTTTTGGAAGAATTTTCAAAGATATGAAAATGATTTTGAAAGTGGATTTCAAAGAGATAGTTGGCCTATTTTGGAAAATGATTTTCCTAGTTTTCTGTGTGTGGGCCGAGAAAGTGTGGGACCGTGACGTAAGGACCAGGGAATGTTACGACATTCTCGGGTGGTCAGGCACGACTCCCTGGTTGAAGTCAGGGGCCGAGATAATTGAGACCGAGGGACGTCAGGTTCTGAAGGTATGAGACTCCTTGACTTTCATCTCAAGGCTAGGGTTGTGGTCCACGGGTTGAGGTGTCTTGTGGCATGATGGAGAGGTATGATACTCCCACTGTCGCTGTGAGCACTGAGGCTCGGCTGTTGTCGGGTGTGGAGGTATGACACTCCCTCCTGAGCTCCGTTTGTGGAGGACGCTGTGAGTAGGCGTACCCTGTGATGGTGAGTGCAGGTGGGACACGTGCCCCGTAGCTGGTAGCATCCTGAGAGATAGGACAGCCTCCCTAGGGAGGAGTTGGCTTTTGAGGGTTCTCTAGAAAGGGAGAATCACGGAACGGTGGTTGGCTCCTGTACAGGGTGGCACACCGTGGCAGTGCAGAACGTCGAGGTTGCTCCTCGGTGGACTGCGTATGGCCAGAGTTTGGTTGCCTGACGTCAGGCTTCCCGACTCACTATGTGTGGTTTTAACCATTGAAGGCCTTTGCTTGTGTTTTTGGGCTGGTAGAGCCCCAGTTGTAGTTTTGGCCGGTGTGGGCCTGGATTGTGAGATTTTGAGAAAATGGTTTGCGAAATGAATTTTAAAGGAAAATTGGTTATAGTTTTTTTTCCGTGATTTTCCTTGGGATGCGTACTGGGTGACTTCAGTCACTCATGCGTTTTCCTTGTGGTTCTGGGTTACTAGTGCAAGCATGCAAAACTTTAGCGTAGTGCATATAGTCCGAAGTCTTCTAGCCACACACATAGGTTCCTAGTAGTTTAATATCTTCTGTTTAGCTTTAATTTTCCCGTAATTTAATTTGTTTTAAATTATCGTGGAAAATGCGAGGCATTAGATGTTCTTGCTAAAAGTTTGAGCAAATCCCTGCATCATGTGGTATAGCTCCTGTCGAATGCCTTCCCAACCACTGCCCTACTCCTCGCCAAAACTTACTACGGTAGTCCTACCTCTGCCACAGCCTATAGGCGGCATCATGTTGCCACCATAAGCAAACAAACAAACATACAAGTCAAGTGCTAATCATGCAGTCTGATCAAAGCCACAGTGTCGAAAACCCTAAGCTGGTGCACTTAGTAAACCTAGGCTCTGATACCACTCTATAACACCCCATGTGTAACACAACTGTATAGACACTACCCAAGGTGAATAATTAAATCTATTCTAACAAAATTAAATAAGTAAAACCAAACACCCAGACCAATGTGCGGCTAAAGTGGTTCTAAAGCAATGCACCAGACAAGACTACTCTAGCTCCTATGCACCAGAGACAAGGCAAAAAGAAAACCACGCGTGAGTGATGGTAATGTCACCCAATATGCACCCCAAAAATAACAGCAAAACCGGCAAGAACTTCACATTGTTAGGAAACCTCGGGAAACAACAAACATCGAAAACTCAACACATGTGATTCGATAAAACCAGTAGAAGATGCTATTTCAAACTTTCTTTCCTTTTCCTTTTTAAAACCTCATGCTCATAAGCAAATCTTTATGCACAAATCAAGAAACTATTTTCATCTAGTCTTCCAGCCCAAAACACAATTCTTTCCATTATTACAAATCACAATAAACCAAGGCAGGAAACTAGCTCAACAACAAATCTCAATAAGTATCTCAAAACTGGTCGTACCAACCTAGCCACAGGCGATTGACCTGGCCACAAGCAGTTGTCGAGGCTCCATTCCCGACCACACTGCAGTGCCTTGGTGAACCACCCCGCGCAGGAGTTCAACCACTCCGGCCATAGTCTCAAAAGCATACCCTCAACGGTACAAGCACGGAGTGTATCCTCACGACGCCCTAGTGTCCGAGCATCTGGGGACTCTAACCCCAGACCTGACCAACACCGACACTGAGGGTAGTCTGGGTCTACCATACTCCGAGTCCTACAATACCACCACGTCTCGAGGCTCCTACCCCAGACCGCAACTCAGCAACCACTACCAAAGACACGTCCCAGACATTCCTAGAGGTCTCACTACCTCTATCGGCAAGCCCTGGCCTAAATGTGGGTCCTACAAATCTCAGAAATCTCTTTGAAAACCATATGCAGTTTTCATTGCAAATCACTTGGCAAACATAGTTTCATTCAAAAAAACCCTTTATAAATCTCACACATCATTATTTAGATTTATCATCTATGGTTCTCAAAACCATTCATTCACATTATCATTCATTCGATGGTTCATCATACCATGTATTCACCCTTCTCATGGGTCCACATTCATTTCCACATATTCCAAGTTTAACAATTTATGGATAACATTTTTAAACAAAATGTTTACATGAAAGATCTCATAAATCATTTGTATGCATTTCACACATTTATCATGCATTTATCCCATTTTATCAGCATTTTATAAAATATTTCTCAATATGGTTCTAGGTCCTTATTTGACATACTAAATAGGGTCCTGGTTGATTGAAAATCCCATGATTCGGTCGACCGAAACATTTCAGTCACCTGAATCTCTGTCAGTTTTATCAATTCCCCTGCCAGAACGATCGACCAAACTTAACCGGTCGTCCGAAATCTCCTGATTCAGTCGAAAACCTTCCGTCGTCCGAATCAGTTGCTTAGGAGATCTCAACTGGAGCATTTCGGCATACTGAATCCAATTCGGCATACCATTTTTTGCGATTGTAGAAAAAAACCCCTAGCCCAAGCCGTCTCTTCTCCCCCAAGTGGAAGTAAAAGACAGACCCAATAAACCAATCTCATAAATCACAAGTAAATCATGGGATGAAGACCTCTAAGTTTACTTCAAAACCCCACAATCCATTCATAAAATCATTAAGCATACTGTTCTATAGAAAATCACAAAGACATAGAGCTCATACGAAGTTATTGTAGCATGCATCCAAAAAAATCCCACGAAATCAATATGAAATTGCATGATCTCATCATAAACATGTTATTCATCTCATTTCCATCATTTTCCCTATTTAGACATGATTTTGTTTCATTTAGGCATGATTTATCACAAGAACCCATTAAGCCCTAATCAAGAAATAGGGAAGAAAGGGGAACGTGTACCTTACTCTGGTGAGCTCAGTGCACCTCCGACGTCCTCCAGTGGTGGCACGTCATCCCCTCCACCTACTTAAGGTTCTCCTCCTCTCCCTCACTCGACAGACCTCTGGTCTCTACCTCCACCCACAAGCCCAGGTTCCCCCTCCATGCACCATCTCCTCCCCATCTTTACCCCTCTACCACCACCATTCCAGAATCCCCGCCAGTCGTCTCCGCCAGCTCCTGCCATGACGGGACAAGATGAGGTAGGCCTCCCACTGTAGGGATCACGAGCTTGAGGTGGGACAGAAGGCTCGTGCCTAGTAAAGGGGGTTTGGGTTAGGTTCCTTGACCAAAACCAAGTGGGTTTCACCCTCAAGCAAGGGTCCCAAGGTGCTCAAAAAGCCAAAAAAAACACACAATGAAAGAGACCAAAACACAAAGGGAGACCACAACATCTGATTATCCATTAATAAACCATGTTCAATTAATACAATAAATTACATGGCCTTTCATTAAATGGAAAATCAGGCACAAATATTACAGTTTCTAACCTTATTGGCAATTATGAGAGTTAAAGAGATAGGGTAGATCTCATAGTTGGAGTCACCATATTAAAACTATTTGGCAAACTATTAAGTATAGTTGCCACTTGTAATTTTTCTTGAATAGGAGTTCCAGCATTAGATAAATCTTTTGCCATGACAATCATGTTGTTCACATGTTCCACGACACTTTGTTCCTCTTACATTTCATAAAGAGTTATACTTGTGAAGGAGAAGTTGAGTATTTATTTCAGTAGTTTCATCATACTTTTCCTTCAAAACAATCCATAATTTTTGTGAAGTGTCATAAGTCTCAAAACCTTTTATGAGACTGTCTTCTATGAACATAAACATGAGACTCCTTGCCCTTTTGTTATCGATTTGCCTTTTCTCCTGTTTCTTGACTTCCATCTTAGAGTCATTATTATCAAGTTCTAGAGGATTGGATTCAATGACATATTCCAAAACATCATAGATTAAGGCATATTTTATTTTCCGGTGCCACATTTCATAATGTAACACCCATAAAATTCATTTTCTAATTATTTACATTTTAATGAATTTATTCTTGAATAGGTGTTACTATTCCAAGGCCTGTTGTGTGAATTTGTGCTTTTGGGCTTGGGCCTCGTGGACTAGCTTCTATGGCGTGTCCCTATGAGTGGTTGCCATTGTGTATTGTGGCACTGTGCGTGTGGGGCCCAGGTGTGGGTCCATGTGGGACCTGCGTTCGTGGGCTGTTTGTTGTGGCTAGCAGTTGGCTGTGTGCGGCGAGGCTAGAGGGTAGCCGAAGACTAGTTGGTGCGTGCATGCTGGGGGTTGGTGGGCAGGTGCGCAACGACTTCCTCCCTCGCATATTTATGCATGCATGGGGCGAGTCTTCTCTGACACACCTTCCTCTCCTCCTCTTCTTCTCTACACGTTTTCCTCCGTCCCGAGCACGCCATCTCTCTCCTCCCCTTCCTTCCCATCTCCTCTCCCTCCACTCACTCAACCTCTCCCTTGCTCGCCCTTTCTCTCCCTCTCTCCTCCTGTTCCCGTCTCCTCCCCTGTCCACCCCTATTTCGATGTGCTCGAGAGTCGACGGAGGCGTGCGATGGCATGAGGAGGCTCGTGGCGGTGTAAGGAGCTCTGGTGGTGTGTCTTCAAGATGGAGGAAGCCTCGACAAGGGTCGTGGTCGTCGGTGGAGGTCGGTGGTTGGCTAAAGGGTGCGTTGGGTCACCGACGATCGTTTCAGGTATGTCTCCCCAATTTAATGTGTATAAATCAAGTAAAATGGTACAAATACCTAGGATGCATGTAATCTAAGCTAAATTTAATGTTTTAGAATTTTTGAGAATGTATTGTGGTATTTATGGGCATTTATGGCGATTGGTGTGTTTTGGGTCATTTTGACCCTTATGCCTTTGCGATGTTATATCTTGATGCATGATGAATGGATTCCAGTTTTGTTTGTTGGGTTTTGGAGTAGATTCAAGGGTCTACATCTTATGTTTCATGTAAGATTTTTGATGTTTGTTTGGGGGGTCCAATTGGAGGTCCCACTTGAGGTGATTTTTAGGTACCCTGTTGCAGGTCGTCTGAATCCTGACAGAAAACTGGGGATGCGGGCCGATTGCGTGGGCCACATGTGTGGGTTCGGCAATGGCTTTGGCCCCTAATCTAGGCTCTACTGGTGTTCAGACAGAAGTGCCAGGGGCGCTGGTTAGACTCGTGCTCCACATGTGCAGGTCTGCCATGACGTTTTTGGGGTTTTTCCTAGATTTTTGGAAAATGTATTTTAATGTAGTGGTTTTCTGGATTGGTTTGTATTGTCCCTGTAAGATGGGATGCTGGGCAATCAATGGTGGTCTCCTGGGACACCTGATGTGCCGTTTTGCCGAAATTTTGAAAGAGTTTCCAAAGATATAAAATGGTTTTGGAAAGTAGATTTCAAAGAGATAGTTGGCATGTTTTGGAAAATGGTTTTCTGGGTATTCTGTGTGTGGACCGAGACAGTGTGGGACCGTGTCGTCGGGACCAGGGAATGTGACGACATTCTCGGGTGGTTAGGCGTGACACTCTGATCGAGGTCGAGGGAGAGATACTTGAGGCTGCGGGACGTCAGGTTCTGGAGGTATGAGACTCCTTGACTGTCATCTCGAGGCTAGGGTTGTGGTCTGCGGGTTGAGGTGTCTTGTGGTATGATCGGGAGGTATGATACTCCTGTTTTCGCTGTGAGCACTAAGGCTCAGGTGTCGTCAGGTGTGGAGGTATGACACTCCCTCCTAAGCACCGTGTGGAGGATGTCGTGAGGAGGCGTACCCTGTGATGGCTAGTCTGGATGAGACACGTGCCCCATAGCTGGTAGCGTCCTGAGAGACAGGACAACCTTCCCAAGGAGGGGTTGGCTTTGTGAGGGTTCTCCAGGTGGGAGAATCGCAGGATGACGTGGCTCCTACATAGGGTGGCAAGTTGTAGCAGTGTAGACACCATTAATTGCTCTTCTGTGGACTACATGTGGTCAGAGTTTGGTTGCCTAGCGCTGGGCTTCCCGACTCATTGTGTGTGGTTTTGGCCATTGAGGGCCATTGCTTGTGGTTTTAGGCTAGTAGAGCCCTAGTTATGGTTTTGACCGATGCGAGCCTGGTTTGTGAAGTTTTGAGGAAATAGTTTGCAAAATAAATTTAAAGGAAAAATTAATTATAGTTTTGTTTTCTATTGTTTTCTTGGGGTGCGTACTGTGTGACTCCTATCACTCATGCGTTTTCCTTGTGGTTTTGGTTTACAGGTGCAGACATGCAGTTGGTTTAGCATAGTGCATATAGTCTGGAGTCTCCTAGACGCACACACAGGTTCCTGGTAGTTTAATATCTTCTGTTTGGCTTTAATTTTCTCATAGTTTAAATTGTTTTAATTATCATGAAAAATTGGAGGCGTGACATTTATCCTATTCAATTTCTCAATCTTTGCCAGCTTAGTGGTGATTAATTTGCTAGTAGTTGTTTGAGTAAATCTAGAAAGAATAATTTTCTAATTTCAAATTTTTATCTCGAACAATATTTAACTAGATTGATTAAATCTATGTATAAATGTGTCAAGAATTATGTATAACTAAAATAAAACAAATATTAACTTAAAGATGCAGTGATAAATATAGAATAAAACTAATATCAGAATTGTATCCTATATGTAACTAACATAAAACACAACAAAACGTGTATATAGTTATATGCTGTAAACAATAATCATGCAACTCCTTTTTTTTTTAATCAAGAATAAAGTTATGTAGTAAGACTTAAATTAAATAATGCAATGAAAACTAGGAAAAGTAAATGGATTTAATCAAATATCTAATTTTTGTATTTATTAATTAAATAATGAAGTAATCAGCTAAGTCCAATAATGCAATGATTAAATCAATATTAACATTTAGTTAAAAAAACTGAGTAATGGCACAATAAAATTAGAATGAAATTGTTACGTCTCAAATTTCCTTAATAATTTAAAACAAATTAAATTACAGGAAATTAAAAGCTAAACAGAAATATCAACTACTAGGAACCTGTGTGTGCAGCTACGAAACTCTGGACTATATGTACTATGCTAAAACCCACTACATGTCTGCACCTGCAACTCAAAAACCACAAAGAACAAGCGTGAGTAACAAAAGTCACCTAGGACGCACCCCACAAAACGGCGAAAAACCAAAACGATATCAATTTTTCCTTTAAATTCATTTCGCAATCATTTTCTCTAAAATCCCACGATCAAGCCCACAAGGTCGAAAATCAAAGCAAATGTGGCCCACACCTGCCAAAACAGCAAATAGGGCTCTACTAGCCCAAAATCACAAACGAGGCCCTCAATGGCCAAACCCACACACAGTGAGTCTAGAAGTCCAGCACCTAGCAACTAACTCTAGCCATAAGCAGTTCACCGTCCCAAGATTCTCCCACCTGGAGAACTCTCACAGAGCCAACCCCTTTCTGGGAAGGCAGTCCTGTCTCTCAAGACGCTACCAGCTACGAGGCACATGTCCCACATGCACTAGCCACCATAGGGTACGCCTTCGCACAGCGTCCTCCACACGGTGCTCATGAGGGAGTGTCATACCTCCACACCCGATAACACTCGAGCCTCAGTGCTTACTGCGATAGCAAGATTATCATACCGCCCTGTCATGCCACAAGACACCTCAACCCACGAACCACAATCCTTAGTCTCGAGACAGCAGTCAGGGAGTCTCATACCTCCAAGACCCGACGACCGTCAACCTCAGGTATCTCGGCCCTCGATCTCGACTAGGGAGACGTGCCCAACCGCTGGAGAATGTGGTTCCATTCCCTGGTCTCGACGACACCGTCCCATAGTGTCTGGGCCTACACACATAAAATCATTTTCCAAAATGGGCCAACTCATATCTTTTAAAACCGTTTTCCAAAATCATTTTATATCATTGGAAACTCTTTCAAAACCTCGGCAAAACAACACATCAGGTGTCCCATGAGACCACCTATGACAACCCACAATCCTATCTTGAATGGGCAAAGTAAACCATTCTGGAAAATCTTCGGAAATTAGATTTATAAACAGCTGGGGCCCTAATTCGGCATTTTCGAAAAGGGAATCGGTATGCCAAAAATCCCTAGATTGGAAGACCGATTAGGATCGATCGACTGAAACTGGTCAACGGTCAACACTCATGGCCAAATCGGCATACTAAAAATGGTTCGATCGACCGTCCAAAATTGGACAACCGAAGTTCGACCAGAGGACCAAACTTGACAAAGAAACGGCATACCAAAATGGTTGGGTATGTCGTTTTCTGCAAATTTTAGAAAACGGTCCAAAGCTCAACTTTTGAAATCGCCTAAAATGGGACCTTGTGGTGGACCTACAAAACAAGCACCATAAAATCCAACTACAACATATGTGGTAGACCCTCGAGTCTACCACAAAACCACACAATCAAAATAAAAATCCATCCATCACACAGCAAGATATAAATTCACAAAGGCAGAGGGGTTAAAAGGATCCAAACCACAACAACCACCATAAAATGCCATAAATACCTCCACAAATTCACAATAAATTCTAGGAATGTAAATTTTCCTAGATTTCATGCATTCCTATGATTTTCTACCAATTTCGTGCTTTCTACACTTTGGTTTGGAGGTGCGTACCTGAAATGAACTCTCTGACGATCCAACTTCGATCTCCAGTCAACTTTGGTGACTCCAGGTGTCCTCAACCACTCTACGACCTCAGTGACACCACACTAGAGCTCCACGCACCGTTGCACACCACTGTCAACCCTCGAGTATGCCAAACAGGGGAGGAGATGGGGGAGAGACGGGAGAGAAAGAAGGGTGAGTGAGGGAGGGGTGGAGTGAGTAGGGGAGAGTGAGTGTTGGAAGGGAGGGAGGGAGGTGGTGCTTGAGAGGAGGAGGACGGCGAAATGGGAAAAGAGGAGGAGAGGTGTGAAGGAGGTGGTCGACGGCTACAACTTAAATACGCACAAATGGTGGTAGCTGCATGCATGCATACACAGTGCAACCACCAACCTTCTGCACGTGCCAGTAACCAATAGCACAAACTCACTCCACCAACCGGCCCACCAACGTAGGCCCCACACTGACCCACACACAGGCCCACAAGTACAGTGCCACAATGCATAGTACCTACCATGCACAGGAACACGCAAACAGATGTCGATCCACGAGGCTGAAGCCCAAAATCACAAAATCACACAAACGAACCTCGGAACAGTAACACCTGCCCAAAAATAAATTTATTAAAATGTAAATAATTACAAATGAATTTTACTAGTGTTACAAAAATAAATATTTCAATTGCAGTAAAAATCAAGTTATATGATTAACTGAGAATCAAATCAAGTTATAATCAAATTACTTATATTTAATCAAGCATGCATCAAGTTACATGATAACCAATGATTAAGTTATTAAATATCTGTAATTCCATGCAATAGTTATTTATTTTCCTTGTTTTAATCAAGAAAATCAACTAAATAAAACCTAAACGATAAATAAGACGAGAAATATAAACCAAACCATAGAGGTAGACAGCTTGATCTCCCAATCTTCTTCTTCTCCAAATCTCCTCCGTTCTCTTCCACTCGCACTGCCACTACCCTCTCTCAAGATCAGTCCAAACAGAGAAGGTCAGCGGAGGAGGTCGCAAGAGGCATCAATGGTGGAGGTCTACAACAAAGGAGAAGGCTTATGGAGACCAGCTGTAGTGGAGGTCTACTGCGGTCAACAAGAGAGGAGGTCTACGGAGGTGCATGGGTGAGGGAAGGCTAGAATGACAACAAAACTGAAGTGGGGAGAGGGGTAGAGGCATGGTTGTGGCATTGAAGCCCACAGGAGGCATCGACCGTGGATCAGCAACAAAGGAGGAGGGTAGACTGGATAGGGAAGGCAAGATTGAGTGAAGGAGGATCGACTACCATGAGGAGGGACTAGATCTACCCAAATTTATAGAAGATAACTGCGGGAAGAGGAGGAGGATGAGATCATGCAGGATCAACCAAACAAAGGTAAGAAATCTGCTTTGATACCACTTAATGGCGTGATCTTGATTTTGACTGTAGATTTTGTAGAGATTAAAGTTCCAGAAATATGAGATTTCCAAGAAGAAAAATCCCTTGATTATTTTATTCTTAAACATTCCTTTTTATAGAGGAGGCCAATATCTCCTTATACCCCTCTACCCAAAAACACTACCTTGATATACTCTATAACGGATGTAATCTTTAATGACCATATCCCAATAGTGATCTACCTTCTTTTCAGACAAGGAGCTCAAAAAAAGGAAAATGAGACGACACCCATTAAAGATCAACAACTGCAAAACATCGGTAGTTACTGAAATAAGCGTCATTTTTAGTAGAAAATATAAGACAGTTTGCTAAACTAAATAAACATTATTTTTCTATTGTTTTCAGTAGTTACTAAAATAAACATTATTTCATATTAATGATGGAATGTCACAACATTATGTATTAAAATCAATAAAATATGTAATTTAAAATTATATACCTCAATAAAGGAACAATGATGTGTAACATTAAAACTTAGTAAATACTTAATCATTAAACACCAAAACATAGAAAATTATTTTCCTATTTGACTTTAACAAATTCATAAAATGCAATTGGTTTAGCATTATGGATGCTATAAGAATTATATGTCGACTTCATAATAAAAAAAATAAATCTACAAACAACAACATTAATGAGAAAACTTTAAATATAAAAATAAATATTCCTAGCTATGCATATAAAGGTAAAAAAAATACAACACTTTGTGAAAAATAACTATTTACAAAGTAACTCTTTATGCAAATAGTCCCTCCTTGTGAAAGACTATTCCTCTTCGACAATTCCTCCCTCACGAAACTACTCATAAAAATCGAAAAGTAACTCTCTATGCCAAGCTTTCCAGATAGTTAATTCTTTTAGGCACCACCATGTATATTGAGTGTCATCCAAAAACACCTTAGTTACAGTATAACTCAGTGGGGGCGGCAGGGGGAGCTCGAGCGGGGGAGCAGATCTGCCTCTCGCAGATCTGCCTCTCGCTCAAGCGGGGGGTGCTCGTGCGGCGGCTAGGTCTTGGAGGGAGCGGCGGAGCGGGGGGTGCTCGAGCGGCGGCTAGGAAGCTACGTTCGGGCGGCGGGGGGAGCTCGTTCGGCGGGAGCAGATCTGCCTCTCGCAGATCTGCCTCTCGCTCAAGCGGGGGGTGCTCGTGCGGCGGCTAGGTCTTGAAGGGAGCGGCGGAGCGGCGGGAGGGTTGCTTCTCCTAGGGGGTGCGGTGGGAGCAGATCTGCCTCTCGCAGATCTACCTCTCGCTCGAGCGGCGGGAGCTTGAGCGGCGACTTGGGCTTGGAGCGGTGGGTGCTCGGCTGAGCTTGATCTGTTGCAGGTTCGGGCGTCTGCTCAAGGCTCGACTGCGGTGCACGGCATGGGGAGCGATGGAGCGGCGCAAGCACGGTATAGCAAGACTTTGTGCAGGGCTCGCTGGGCACTGGCTCCGGCGAGGGGTGCTTCTTGAGTGTGTAGGGGCAGGAATGGCAGCTAAATGGAACAAGTGAAGGGCTGGCTGCGTGCAGTGAAGAGGCTTGCTTATGAAGGGGAGGACGTACTCGACACTTGTGATTATGGAGGTGATCAAGTCACGGCCTGTGGTTCACTTCCAACCGATGCTACCTCCGGTCATCGTGTAAGAGTCCTCCCTCTGCTGGGGCCTTTCCT